>CAUYPK010059241.1:0-34794 GCA_963574355.1 Loris lydekkerianus | reverse complement strand
CGCGGAAGTAGCTCGATGGATCTGCTTCTAGTCAGGCTCGGGAAGTTGCACTAGGCCTCAGGCACATGGCAGGGCCCAACAATTCCCTCTTGTTTTTTGTATGGTGGAAAAACATAGCCCCTGTCTTAGGTTGCCTGCTCTAAGCAAGGTTTTTCTTGACTCTCTACCTTTCTCAATTTGATTCCTTTGTTAAGTAATTTAATTATAATACTGCAGTGTGTGTTTTTTTCCTTCAAAGGACTTAACTGCTATCTGTGTGTATGTATATTTGTGTGTTTATTTGTTTTGTTTTGGGGGGAAATCTCACTTTGTCTTCTAGACTGGAGGCTGCAGTACAGTGTACGATCATAGCTCCCTGTGACTTCAAACCCCTGAGGTCAAGTGATCCTTCCACCTCAGCCTCTCAACCTAGCTCTTATGTGTTTTAATGGTTAATCTGTAAGTTCTCTGAGAACAGGAATTATGTCT
This sequence comes from Loris lydekkerianus, assembly GCA_963574355.1. NCBI lineage: Eukaryota > Metazoa > Chordata > Mammalia > Primates > Lorisidae > Loris > Loris lydekkerianus. The sequence goes on along the minus strand of CAUYPK010059241.1, from coordinate 34,326 downwards.
CTTTTAATTATTTCTGTTGCTGCTTTCTCTTTAATGCTTGGAACATAGTAGGTACCACGATCCTAGCACATCAGCTGCTTTGAATTTCCCTCTGAAATGAAGAATGGAAGATACAGAATAGCATGGATGATATCATCCCATTTTTGCTAGGCACAGCAGTTCATTTCTGTAATACTAGCACTCTTGGAGGCCGAGGCAGATAGATTGCTTGGGCTGAGGAATTCGAAAGCAGCCTGAGCAAAAGTGAGACCCCATCTCTAGTAAAAATAGAAAGGAAAGAAAAACACTAGCCAGGCATTGTGGCTGGCACCTGTAGTTCTAGCTACTTGGGAGGCTGAGGCAATAGGGTCGCTTGAGCCCAGGAGTTAAAGGTTACTTGCAAAGTGAGACTCTGTCTCAAAAAAACAAACAAACATGTAACTGAGCTAAAGTTAGTTATAAACGGATATCAATAACTTAGACTAAATTCACACATGTACAGGCAGTGCAACTACCTTTTGACCATTTGGCTGACAACAATTGTAAGATTTCACAGGCAAGGCTAGGCTCGGTGGCTCACACCTGTAATCCCAGCACTCTGGGAGGCTGAGGCAGGCAGATTGCCTGAGCTCACAAGTTCAAGACCAGCCTGAATTAGAGTAAGACCCCATCTCTAAAAATAGCCGGTCGTTGTGGTGAGCAGCTACTTGGGAGACTGAGGCAAGAGAATCACTTGAACCCTAGAGTTTGAGGTTGCTATGAGCTATGACACCATGGCACTCTATTGGGGGTAACAAAGTGAGACTGTCTCAAAAAAAAAAAAAAGATTTCAGAAGCAATAATATGTGCATCTTAGAATTATGTGCATCTTAGAATTATGCATTGCTGTATGTATTTGACTAACTCCAAAGCATTTTTATACATTTGATCTCATTTAGTCTTCTCAGCAAACACTGAAAATAGATTGTAAAGCCATTTTCTAGGTACAGAAACTAAGGCTTATAGAGGTTAAATGACTTGCCAGTGAAAACAGTTAATAAAGTGACAAAACTGGGACTTAATTTCAGACTTCCCTCTCTAGCCAATTACTTCCCAACATTTGATCTCATCTGCTTGGATCTTGCTGTTGTATCAGAGCAGATGCAGCCACAGGTAGTGAGGGCCTCTGTGATTCTCTGCTGCTTCTGATAGAATTGATCAAAGACAATGGCTGGAAGAAATATGTGTGCAGAGATGAGTTTCTTAATGATTGAAAGAGTGAAAATATAAGTTTAATTTGAGGACATTCTCTCCCCCCCCCCCCCCTTTCTCCAAAGGTACCAGAAAGCAGCTGAAGAAACAAACATGGAAAAGAGGAGAAATGTAAGTATTTGGGAGCCCCAGGGCACGTGGCACTTCATGAGCAGAGCCTGTGTGGCCAAGCCACCTGCAGCCTCTGTGTGGCTTGAGTTTCATGTCAGCTGAGTGGACATTTGTGCCAGCTGGTCTGATTTGTGAGCCATTTGCTCAAGAGAACTTGGCTCAGGTTCTCAGGGAATCTTATTTTTTCACTGAGGTTTTCTTTTTGAACCACTTTTTTTTCCCCTGTGTTGAGTGAAGGACAAAAGGCCAAGTGCTTTGCTTAAGGTTAGTAAAATGCCTTACTACTTTGCTCAAATTAGAACACAGGGTGTCCTAAGCTGTCATCCTTTCTTCCAAAGAAACATCCAGAATTTCTGTATCTATGCATTTAAATGGTAGTAGCTATGCAGCTGTTGTCATCCTCTGGGTCTTTTGGTTAAAGTGAACTTCTTCACCCAGCCTTGTTAGCAAATTATCTAACTATAGGATCCATCAAAGGCAAAATATCCAGAGTGGGCTGGGGATGGTGGTTCGCACCACCATCTAAGCACTCTGGGAGGCCGAGGCAGGAGGTGGATTGCCTGAGTTTACAGGTTTGAGACCAGCCTGAGATAGAGTGAGACCACATCTCTAAAAATAGCCAGGTGTTGTGATGGGCACCTGTAGTCCCAGCTACTTGGGAGGCTGAGGCAAGAGGATTGCTTAAGCCCAAGAGTTTGAGGTTGCTGTGAGCTATGACACTTGGCACTATGCTGAGGGTGACATAGTGAGAGTCTGTCTCAAAAAAAATAAAATAAAATAAAATAAATAAAGGCTCTGTGCCTATAGCTCAAGTGGCTAAGGCGCCAGCCATATACACCTGAGCTGGCGGGTTTGAATCCAGCCTGGGCCCACCAAACAACAATGTCGGCTGCAACCAAAAAATAGCCAGGCATTGTGGTGGGCACCTGTAGTCCCAGTTACTTGGGAGGTGGAAGCAAGAGAATCGCTTGAGCCCAGGAGTTGGAGGTTGTTGTGAGCTGTGATGCCATAGCACTCTACATAGGGCGATAGCTTGAGGCTCTGTCTTAAAAAAAAAACAAAACAAACAAAAAAAAAAACCAGCGTTAGGTTTCTGCTAGTACACATTATCTACTCTCCCTGCTTGCTAACTTCCAGCTGGGCTGGATAATATGTGTCTTTTGAACTCTTACCTGATTTAATCTTATGAGGAAAAAACTCATTTATTTGGGCAAGAGTTCTGTAATTTGGCTGACATTACAAAAACATCCTCCCTGTGGTTTTCAGTATGTAACCTATTTAAATTAGAGTTAACATCCCCCTGTCCATTTTTTCTCCCTAAGGGGTAATACTGACCAGGTCCTTGGCTTAATTTCCTGTAATTTGAAAATGGATCTCCTCTGGTACATTATAAGAATTCACTCAGCAATTCACTGTATTGCTGGTTTCTCTTCCTCCTTGTTCTCTTTCTACCTGTTTTCATACTTTTTTCCCTTTCCCTTTTTTAGTTTCACTCTTCCAGTTAGCAAGTTTTTATAGTGTAGCTATGACATGTCCATCACTGTTTTAGACAAAAGACTACATATATTTAGGAATCTAGACATTTCTGCCCTCATGGAGAGACAGACAATGAAGAAATTGTGTCAGGTAGTGATCAGTTCAGTGAAACAGTATGAAACAGGTAAGAAGGATAGAACGAAGGGTAGTCAAGGAGGGCCTCTGATGAGGAGATGTTTGAGCAGAGATCTGACGACATGAGAAGGAAGTATATGTGCAGATGTCTTGGGGCAAGAACAGTTTTAGTAAGTTTGGGAAATAGAAAGCAAAAGGCCCTTCGTTGTCATTGTGAGGACCTGGGCTTAACTCTCAATGCAAGGAGGCCTTTGGAGAGGGTTTATATGTAAAGCAGTGACGTGATGTGACTTAAATTTTTAAAGGAAGAAGCAGAGAATAGTGAAACAAGAGCAGAACCATGGAGATTAAGAGATAAGTGTAATGATTAAGGGAAGCTATAATAATGGTTTGGACTCAGATAGTAGCAGTATAGGTAATAAGAAGCGGTCAGGATTTATATTGAAGGTAGAGAGAAAGAGAAGAATGAAGAATGGCAAAATGTTTTTGCCTAAGCATTATGAAATAAAAAATGCCATTAATTGAGATGGGGAAGACCGTGGTAAATGCAGGTTTGGAGAGGGAGAAATAATAGAAGCTCAGTTTTTGGACATGTTAAACATGAAGTGTTTTACTGAGATATCCAAGTGTAGAAATATTAAGTAGGAATTTGGACACTATATAAAAATTTAGAACTGGAAGAAATCTGAGCTAGAGATAAAGTGAGTGTATAGGGGCGGTGCCTGTGGCTCAGTGAGTAGGGCGCCGGCTCCATATACTGAAGGTGGTGGGTTCAAACCCAGCCCCGTTCAAAAACTGTGAAATGAGTGTATATCAAAGTACCAGTAGTACTTAAAGCTCTGAGATGCATGGGATAACCTACGGAGAAGAGAGGAGGTCCTGTGACTGAGCTCCAGGACACTGGCTACGTAAGGGTTGGAGAGATGAGGAGGAACCCAAAGGACACACAGGGGCAGCAACCGGTAAAATAGTAGTAGAAACAAGAGAATGGGGTACCAGAAACTAAGTGAAGAAAGTGTTTCTAGAAGGAGGGTTAACAAAGTCAAACACAGATAAGCTGGGCATTGACCCTCAGCTTTAGCAACATGAAGGTCACTGGTTACCTCACGCTGTTTGGGAATGCTGAGATAAAGACCTGATAGGATCAGGTTCAAGACAGAGTGGGAGGAGAGAAGTCAATACCATGAAAATCCACAAATGTCTAAGGAGCATCTCTTATGATTCAGGTGCAGAATCCTGAAGGACCAGGGGGTAAGGGAGTGGCAGAAGGGTGTATATTAAACAGAGGAAGCAGCAAATGCACAGAAGGAAGGTGTAAGAACAGGTACAGTTGACAGATGAAAAGACAATTGTCACATTCACCAAGATGGAGAATTCAGGAAAAGAAACAGGTTAGAGAGTGAGGAGTGAAGGGAGAAAGGGGAAAACTTCAGTCTTGGACAAAGATAATTGTAAAATGCCTATTTCCAGGTAGAACTGGTAGATAAGGAGAGATAACTGGCTAGTGTTATCTGTTGATGCTGTGATCTATATAATCTATCGTATCCACAGATAGCTTGTGGGTGAAACCAAGGAATGGATGTCATGATACTCAGGGACTCATGTAGAGGACCTCAGACAATACCTCAAGGGACCCTGACTACATAAAGGAGGGCTGGGGAGAAGAAGGCTATTAAACAAATGTGAGTAGTGGCCAAAGAAATGGAAAGAATACTAGGAAAAAGGGGTGTGATGGGAAGGAAGGGAATTTTAAAAGGCGAAGTTATCAGTAACATCAAATGCTATAGTCAGATCAAATAAAGCAGAAGGGTCCACTGCATTTGGTAGTTGAGGTAAGTGGATGTGAACAGGTATTTAAAGAAGAAATAATGAACATGTGAAAAAATACTTAGCTGCACTGATAATCAAATAAATGTAAATTAAAGTAAGAGATATAAATTGTAATCTCAACAGTTGGCAGGGCGGCACCTATGGCTCAGAGGAATAGGGCACCAGCCCCATATGCCAGAGGTAACGGGTTCAAACCCAGTCCCAGCCAAAAACCGCAAAAAAAACAAAAACAAAAACCAGTTGGCAAAGAATTTGAACAATGCAGATACTCATCAGTGGCAAAATGGCAAATTATGGTACATACATATACCCTAATATAGTTAAGATTGTTTGTATGGACATGGAAAGATATCAGAAGCATATCAAGTGATTAAATGGGGCAAACTGCAGAACCATAGGATGTAGGAAAAAAATGTGTATAAAAATAGAAAAAAAAATTGAGGAAGTACAGCATTGTTGGCAGTGAGTATCTTGGTTGGGAGGGGTAGGAGTCAGGGAGGGAAGGTTATAGTATCTATTCAAGTCATGGGTACACACTCCCCTATTGATTGTAAGTTTTTCCCTCATAGTTACTTCTTTTATAATTGAGAAATATAATAAATTAAAAATTCGACAATGAGGGCGGGGCCTGTGGCTCAGTGAGTAGGGCGCCAGCTCCATATACCAAGGGTAGTGGGTTCAAACCTGGCCCCGGCCAAACTGCAACAAAAAAATAGCCAGGCATTGTGGAGGGCGCCTATAGTCCCAGCTACTCAGGAGGCTGAGGCAAGAGAATCACCTAAGCCCAAGAGCTGGAGGTTGCTGTGAGCTGTGTGACACCACCACACTCTACCCAGGGAGACAAAGTGAGACTCTGTCTCTAAAAAAAAAAAAAATTAGACAGTGAAACTGTTAAAGGGTAATTGGTGATCTTGGTTGGAGCGACTTCGGAGTTTGTGGTAGGAGAATTAAAGAGTGAGTGGAAGGTGATAAAGTGGAAATAGCAACTACAGCCTGTGCTTTCAGGACCCTTAACTGTGAAATGCGTGAGACAGCAATAGCAAGAGGGAGACATTGGGGGGGGTGGGGAGTTATTGCTTTTTGTAATAAATTTCTTTTTTTTTGGCCTTGGCTGGGTTTGAATCCGCCACCTCTGGCATATGGGACCAGTGCCCTACCCCTTTGAGCCACAGGCGCTGCCCTGTAACAAATTTCTTATTTTGAAATAATTTTAGATGTAGACTTATTAAAATAGCTTCCCCTATTGCTAACTTTCTTCACATTTCACCAGTTTTTCTGTTAATGACAGAGGGCTGCTTTTAAAATCCACTAGACTTACAAAAGTCTAAATTGTCTCCTGAAGAACAAGGGGAAATTTTCACATACATTTATGAGGTAACTGAGCAGGTTACAGAGTACCAGCATTAGAGCCGGGCACCATAGCTCACACCTGACTATGGGAGGCTGAGGTGGGCAGGGGGCTTGAGCCCAGAAGTTTGAGGCTCCAATGAGCTTTGACTGCACCACTACACTCCATAGTGACCCTGTCTCGTAAAAAACAAAAACTCCTACATTTTTCCAGGGAAAACAAGTGGGTAAATTTGCTCCTATAGCAAGTATTGGGTTGGGTTATATAGGATAGCCTGGATTCTCAGAAATTTTACTTCTGTTCCCTCCATCTTCCACTTCCACATAGGACACAGAAACACAGACCATTAATAACCACCATCGGTTATATAACAGCTGATACCCAAAGCATAGAGTGTGCTACTTTTTCGATCTGTGCCATGTGGGCACTCAGTTCCATAATACTGATAACCACTTTTCTGAGAAACTCTAAGCTGAGGAATTTCTTCCCTTCCTTGGAGGCTGTACCCACAGGTAGTCCGTATTTCCCACTCTCCGCTGCTATATTCTACCAAACATCCTTCTCCCCCCACCCACTTTCTTTTTCGAGACAGAGTCTCCCAAAAGAGTCTTCTTTTGGAGATAGAGTCTCTTGTTGTCTGTTACCCCAACAAGTGTACAGTGGCATCATTACAGCTCACTGAAACCTCAAACTCCTGGACTTAAGCAATCCTATTGCCTCAACCTCCTGAGCAGCTGGGATTATAGGTAAGTACCATCACGCCTGGCTTTTTTTTTAATTTTTTATAGATATGGGTCTTGCTCTTGCTCAGGCTGGTCTTGAAGTCCTGAACTCATGCAATCCATCTACCTCGGTCTCCCAGAGTGCTAAAATTATAGGGAAATGGCACATAACTTTACTTTTATGTTCATTTTTATCATACAATGAGCATGCATTTATTGTAAAAAGAAAACAAATAAAATACAAATGCCCATAACCCATTGTCCAAAGATAGCCTGTTAACATCCTAATGTCTGCTTATATTTATATAACATACATACATATTACACAATAATCCATATATATTTTATAAAATGGGATCATGCTATCATATAATTTGCCTTTTCCTCTCAAAAGTATTTTCTGAGCATCTTTCTGTTTCAGTAAGTATACTTTGATCACATGATGTGTATGTGAGAAAAGTAGTGTCCAGTTCCCAAGGCACAGTGCCACTTTGATTCTCAGGGCCCCAGGGTGGGCAAGGTAGGGCAGATAAAGTCAGAGATCTAGATGACTCATCCATTGTGTGACAGGAGATATACAGAACCAAGAGTGCTGCTGGCAGATAAGGTAGCACCAGCTTCTGGAGCTGGTTTTTAATTCTTTTCTAGCAAGAAAACTTTTTATGCTTCTTATATCTCTGCACCATACATGCATCCCCCAACGGATCATCTTGTAAGCTAAGATTTAAACACTAGAATCAAGCAGTTGTTTTTCTGTCACTTTTTTTGCAAGCCTTGTTGCTATTTCATGAAGTGGCTCTCCTAGTGTATTCAGAAGAGTAATAGGGTGAAAGACTTAATTCCCAATATAGCTGCTAATCCTGTTTAATTCCCCGAAGTCTTTCAGTCCTAGGTTGTTTGTTTTTTCTTTCCTAGTGGAAAGACTGGTGAGTCACAGACTGCAGGAATGGAGAATAAGCAGGTATTGGAGTTTGCAGTTTGTTGGGAAGGTGGTGCTATTCAATTTATGTAGGAGTACAGTACTTTCAGAGTATGAGCATTTAATATTACTTCATCAAACATATTTTCTCTATTATTGTGGAACAACAATAATAGGCAATTTCAAGGTTGTTTTCAGTCTGTTTTATGTATTAATTCCATTTTTGACCCAGGTGAAAGTGGACCTCTTAGATGTGTAAATATGTACCCTTTAATTGTTTGAGTGGTGATGGTATTTTCATTTGAAGCCTGCATATTTTTCAACCAAAAGATCTATAAAATAGTGAATTTTATGATATCTCAGACTTTATACATCATAGTACTTGGGCAAACAGGTAGGCAGGTAAAAAAAAAGATTAAATTCTTATGTCAAAATAACATTTGTTCACATGCATGGAAATTATGTCAGTTATAACTAAATATTTATGAAAAATACTTGGGAAAGTCTCATGACTTGTTTAGGTTTCCACAAATAGTTATAATCCTTGATATTCCTACCAATAATCATTGGTTTCATGTAGTGTCAGCTTTGTTAGTTTTATTTAAAAGAGAAAAAAAAACCCAGCAAATTTACCACATTACTTTGTGGCAGGTAATGATGAACTTGTGTTAATGCACAGTTACAGTGGTTAAAGCACCTAGTATTTTGCTTTTTCTTTCTTGTTTTCCCCCATTAATCTCTGGATAAAAATCCCTGTCTCCCTTGCAACTATCATCAGAGCTGGGCTCGCCTTTCTTCTCATTTTATCCTTATAAGGCTATCCTGTTTTATCACTTCCTGCCTCCGCTCCTGACTTTTCCTCTCTTCCCCTCTCCCTCTCCTGGGGTGGATGCTTCTCCATGTGGCAGGGCTGTAACTGTTCACAGCTGTCTGAAACAGCAGTGGACCCGAGCAGCCTGGAGTTTTAACTTTCATTTTACAAAGAACAACATGTTTGAATGTTTCAGCAGGCAAGTTATAACTGGCACTTACTTCTTGTTCTTCTAGAACACTGAAACTTTCCCCCAGCACTTTAGAAGGGGGACCCTGACTGTGCTAAAGAAGAAGTGGGAGAACCCAGGACTGGGAGCGGAGACCCACACAGACTCTCTTCGCAGCAGCAGCAGCGCTGAGATCAGGCACAGAGTCGACCATCCTTCTGCTGAAGTGACAAGCAACACTGCTTCTGGAGCCCAGACTGGTCAAGAGGAACAGATTCACCCCAAACCTAAATTGGTGTCATCTCCTGAAGCTCCCATTCAGTCTCGGAATCTCCGCATCAAGGACAGTGAGGATCTTAAAGATCGCACAACAGAAAGTAAAAAAATGGAAAATTGTCTGGGAGAATCCAGGCATGAAGTAGAAAAGTCTGACATCAGTGAAAACACAGAAGCTTCAGGCAAAATAGAGAAATATAATGTTCCCCTGAACAGGCTAAAGATGATGTTTGAGAAAGGTGAACCATCTCAAACCAAGGTAAGAATTGGGAGGGTTTAAAACTTAAAGCCAATTCAAGTTCTAAACAAAGGCTATTAGTCAAAAATGTCTAATCTAGACATTTGGGGTAGAGGCAAAAATACATGGTCAGTGGGTCTTTTGATTTAGATGAGTGAATAAGTCTTAGATGAATTATTTACATAGATGTGAAGATTTGTGAGTCTCCAACCCAATTTCATGTTAAATACAGCTCATACTGAGATTCAAGTTAATATCTAGAAATGAAGAAAATCTGATACAGATTGAATTGTGTGTTTTTGTACACTTGCCTTTTTCATTTGTCTTCTTGTGTCTTTTGTCATTTGGAGCTTGGGGTTGGGGGGTGGAGTTACTGCTGAATCCCTCTGCTTGGACACAGCTGCAGACTGAGTTAAGGCCAGAGTTTAACATTAAGACTGAGGCTTACTTGTCTCCTTCTAGCTGAATCCCTTCTCTTTTTCTCAACTTCCTGGTCTGTGCCTTCCAGCAAATGTTGTCCATCAGCTAAAATCCTCTCCCAGGAAAAATCAATGAAGATAGCCAGACTAGCTATGGCTTTCAGGAGTTTTTGACTTGCAAATGCACGGGTTGCATTTTCCTACAACTGCTAATGAAATTTGATCCTTCATGTGGATTGCAGACCAAGTCCCCAGAGGGAATTACTTAACTAGAAAATGAGTTACATATGCTGGTGACTTATAACACAATCCAGAGGCCACAGAGCTGCTAAATTTTTCCTTTCCTCATACTTTCCTACATATCTGGCTTTGTACACAGAGATGGTTTGTTACAACAGTCATTATAATGAAATAAACAGATCTGAAGGGGAGCAAAGCCATCATTTGTTTTAGATCCATCTAAATGGGAAAGCTCTATTTTTTTAAAGCTAAGTATTTGGCTCAAATCCCTATATCTGTAAAGTAATGGTAAGAAGCATTCTTTCTGAGATAAAAAATGGATAACTCATCCTGCAGTCCTCAGGTGTGTTAGGTTTAACACTGTCAACCCCTTCCTGTAACTTCTGTGCCAGTCGCTTCTCTGCTTAAAATTAGAAAAGTTCTTGAGTGTTTAGGATCATGTTTGAAGACATAAAAGTTTTGAGGATTTGTTCTATCTTTTCTGTGCATAAGCTTTAGCTCTGCTTTAACTCTAAAACCCGCTGGCAAGAGATGTGACCACAAAGCACTTTTATAACTTTTCTGAAACACTTCCCTCTCAGTTTTTAGTTCTCAAGTCCTGCCAACTCTCTCTTTTTCCCTTTATGGTTTTAATAAAAAATGTTCTTTTATTTAAATAGAAGAGAAAAATGTCAGACATCTTTAAACAGAGGAAGGGGCTTTGTTGTGACTAAAAGCACCATTGTAAGTCCCCTCCTCACAGACCCTGCTAGGAGCCGGACAGATGTCATGCCAGCACACGCAATGTAGACTCAGTGCCAAAGGCTGGTGCATGTCAAAACTGGCCTCAGGTAGGAAATGATTGGGACTGCAGCAAACAAAAATGCTGATTGTGTGTAGGGAACTGATGAGAACCTTTTTCTCATAAATGTCTAGGGAGAGATGGGTCAGAACAAGCCGATTTCTATATGCCTGAGGGGACAGGTTCTCCATACTCCCCATATAAACAGCCTACTGGATCGCTGATGGCACTGGCCAAGTTGATTGCTAAAAGTATAGGAAAATGGAAGAGTTCTAAGATTCACCTGGGTTTTTTTTTTCCCCCATTCTTTTTCTAACTTCAGATTAATATGAGGGTACAAACCATTAGGTAATATAATATACACATGACAGGTAAAAATCAGAGTTGTAGTGGTGGTATACACCCAGGGAGATTGCTATATATCCATGCATTGTACCCATTGCTAGGAAGCTACTAAACCACTTCCCCATCCTTCCCTCCACCCCCTCCTCCCTTCTTGAGTTTGAGATTTTTATCTCAATAAAAATCTGTGATTGTTAATCTTCTAGTTTCAAATTGGCATTAAGTACAAGTACGTGATGCTTGTTTTTCCAATCCTGTGATCCTTAGGAGAATGTTCTCTAAGTCCATCCAGGTTGTTGCAAAAGATATAAAATTTCCATCTTTTTTAGGGATGAGTAGTATTCTATGGTATACATATACCACAGTTTATTAACTCATGTGTTGATGGGCACTTGGGTGTTTCTACATCTTTGTGATTGTAAATTGAGCAGCTATGAACATTCCAGTGCAAATGTTCCTGTGGTTTTGTTTTTTTGGTTTGGGTAAATGCCAAGTAGTGGAATTGCAGGGTCAAATGGTAGGTCTACTTTTACTTCTTTGAGGAATATCTGTACTTCTTTCCATAGAGGCTGTACACCCACACTAGCAACTGCTGCTTTGGGACCTTGTAATGTGGGCATTCTCACTGGGGTTAGGTAATATCTCAAAGTGGTTTTGATTTGCATTTCTCTGATAATTAGGGAGGATGAACACTTTTTCATGTGTTTATTGGCCATTGTTCTATCATCATGAGAGAAAAGTTTATTTTTTTTTTTTTTGAGACAGTGTCTCACTATGTTGTCCTCGGTTGAGTGCTGTGATATCACAGCTCACAGCAACCTCAAACTCGTGGGCTTAAGCAATTCTCTTGCTTCAGCCTCCCAAGTAACTGGGACTATAGGTGCCCACCATAACACGTGGCTAGTTTGTTGGGGTTTGTTTTTTTTTTTTTTTTGCAGTTTTTGGCCAGGGCCTGGTTTGAGCCCGCCACCTCTGGTATGTAGGGCCTGCGCCCTACTCCTTGAGCCACAGGCACCGCCCTATTTTGTTGTTGTAGTTGCCATTGTTGTTTGACAGGCCCTGGCTGGATTCGAACCGCCAGCCCTGGTGTATGTGGCCGGCACCAAGCCAATGAGAAAAGTTTCTATTCATGTCTCACCCAGTTGTTGTTGTTGTTGTTGTTGTTGTTGTTGTTGTTATTGTTGTTGTTTTTTGAGACAGTGTCTCACTCTGTTGTCCAAGGTAGAGGGCTGTGATGCCAGCTTAGCTCACAGCAACCTCAAACTCCTGGGTTCCAGGGATCGTCCTGCCTCAGCCTCCTGGGGTAGCTGGGACTACAGGCACCCACCACCATGCCTGGCTAATTTTCCTATTTTTAGTAGAGATGAGGTCTCACTCTTGCTCAGCCTGGTCTCCTAAGCTCATGGGATCCTCCCATGTTGGCCTCCAGAACGCTATGTTTACAGGCATGAGCCACTCCCTGGCCTCTTGTCTAGTTTTTAATGTCACCTGGGCTTCTTTAGTTTAGTTTAGTTTTTTTCTAATTTTTATTTTTTATTTCTTATTTTTTTAGAGACAGTCTTACTTTATCACACTTGGTAGAGTGCCGTGGCGTCACAGCCCACAGCAACCTCCAAATCCTGGATTTAGGCAATTCTCTTGCCTCAGCCTCCCAAGTAGTTGGGACTATAAGTGCCCACCACAATGCCTGGCTATTTTGTTGTTGTTGCAGTTTGGCCGGGTCCGGGTTTGAACCTGCCACCCTTGGTATAGGGGCCCAGTGCCCTACTCACTGAGCCACAGGCGCCGCCCTGGCTTCTTTAGTTTTGGTTGGTTTTTGTTTGTGTGTGTTATTTTTTTATTTCCTAATTAAATGGTCATTTATTACTTAATGGACTGCTTAGGGAGTGCAAACTTGGCCACCCTTGGTTTCTAAACAAGCATTGTTATCCATGTTGAAAACAGTCTAGATTACTTCAAAAAGTTAGTCTAATATTTCAGTGAAACTTTCGGAAAAAGTTTTGTCAACTTTGAGTTAAGGAACAACTAATCAGTTTGAAACTAGATTATGGTTCTTGTTAACCCAATTTCAGCTTTAACAGATCTAAGACTTTCATCAAGAAGTTACCTATTTGGATCTTTGTAATGAAGCTTTGAGAAACATGATAAAGACACTAGAAATCCTTTTAGGATCTTTAGGATTATGTAAGAATGTATATTTCAGAGATAACAAATTAGTACTTCAGTGTGCTGAATGAATATATTGGGTATAAATTATGTGTCTCTGGTTCCATATTTGAATTTTAGAGAACCAGACTAAATCTCAACTAACTAGGTGAGCAGGATGAGGGAGCACATAGTCACAGCACTCTACCCAGGGCAACAGCTTGAGACTCTGTCTTCTCCAAAAAAAAAAAAAAAAAGGTAAAACAGTACAGTCAGCTAAAGTAAAAGTACCTAAAATAACAGGCCAGGAGTGGTGGCTCACACCTGCAGTCTCAGCACTTTGAGAGGCTAAGATGAGGGGATCATGTGAGCTCTGGAAGTTGAGGTTGCAGCAAGCTATGATGATCACTGCATTCTAGCCCAACCAACAGAGTGAAAGCCTGTCTCAAAAAAACAAAAGAACCCTAAGATAAAATAATGAAGGAAATCTCCCTTGTCCCGCCCCCCTTTTCACTTGTTTCTTACTTTTCTCCCCTTAGACTCCCAGTCCATCAACTTCCCTCAGAATTGCTCTTTGTTTTAATCACCAGGATCATGCTATGTATGAATAGTATCAAATGCCAGCAAAAGAATCACTTTATCGTACGTTATTGTGGTTTTTCTTCTTATAAGTTCCTGGAAGTGACACTTGGTATTTTATTTTGTTTTACATAACATTGTTACATAGCAGTGTATGTGTGTTAATCGAAGGAACCCTTACAACAGTCAGAAACCAGTGGAGGGGTGGTCACGGACATGCAAAACCAAACCATCCCTGACCCTCCACACCATTGGTATGCGACTGTTTTAAGAAAATGAGGCAACCAAGCTAAAGTGTGATCCGTGTCAGATATTTTATCCCTAGCCAACCAGTCTGTAATCTGCAACCAAGAAGTAATATTTATATGCCCTCTTGATGAGTGAGTAGGTGTCCATAGGGAATCCTCAGATTACAAAAATTATCTATCAGTTTTTGTTTTTTTTTTATGAGACAGAGACTCAAGCTGTCAGTCTGGGTAGAGTGCTATGGCGTCACAGCTCACAGCAACCTCAAACTTTTGGATTTAAGCCATTTTCTTGCCTCAGCCTCCCAAGTAGCTAGGACTACAGGCACCCACCACGACACCCGGCTATTTTTTGGTTGTAGTTATCATTGTTGTTTGGCAGGCCCAGCTGGATTTGAACCTGCCAGCTCCTGTGTATATGGCACCTTGGCTATAGGCACTGAGCCTATCCATAACATTTTATCTTGCCCTCTCTTAGTTAGTAATTGCATATGTTCCCTTATCTACTTAATGTTATCACAATTACACTTTTGTCTGCTTTCATAATGTCATTAGTTAAAATTATATCCTAAGAAGAATGTATAATTGAAGGAATGCTCATAATTGATATTCATTACGTAATTTTATTTTTCTTATTCTTATTTATTTATTTTTTTGAGACAGAGTCTCATTATGTTGCCCTCAGTAGAGTGCCATGGTGTCACAGCTCACCTCAACCTCAAACTCTTGGGCTTAAGCAATTCTCTTGCCTCAGCCTCTCAAGTAGCTGGTACTATAGGCACCCGCCATAACGCCCAGCTAATTTTTTTGTTGTAGTTGTCATTCTTGTTTAGCAGGCCCAAGCTGGGTTTGAACCTGCCAGCACCGGTATATGTGGCCAGTGACCTAACTGCTGAGCTATAGGGGCCAAGAGACAAATTTATTTTTTTTCATATTTTTTTTTATTTCTACTGTTTTTTTTTAAACCTTATTCAAATTAATATGAGGGTACAATATTTAGGTTGCATTTTTCTTACTTCCAGGGCAAAGTTTCATTTGTAGAAGAGCCCCTTACACAGGGGGTGTGTTATACACCCTCACAATGTGCACGTTAGATGAGATCCCACCTCAGGCCCTCCCTCCTTCTGCCATATATCCTCCCTTCTGCCCCCTCCTGCTTCCGTCTATCCCAAACTGGACTATTATAGTGTTTTATTGTTCTCAAGAACATGTAATTGTTTATATATTGATTTCATATTAATATGGAATACATTGGATATTCATCTTTCCATGCTTGTGATACTTTACTAAGAAGAATGTATTTCAGGGCGGTGCCTGTGGCTCAGTGGGTAGGGTGCCAGCTCCATATACCAAGGGTGGCAAGTTCGAACCTGGCCCTGACCAAACTGCAACAAAAAAATAGCCAGGCGTTGTGGTGGGCACCTGTAGTCCCAGCTACTCAGGAGGCTGAGACAAGAGAATTGCCTAAGCCCAGGAGTTGGAGGTTGCTGTGAGCTGTGTGACACCATGGCACTCTACTGAGGGCGATAAAGTGAGACTCTGTCTCTACAAAAAAGAAAAAAAGAATGTATTTCAACTCCATCCAGGTAAATGTAAAAGATGTAAAGTGTCTATCTTTTTTAATGGCTGCATAATATTCCATAGTATACATATACCACAGTTTGTCGATCCATTCATGGGTTGATGGGCACCTAGGTTGCTTCCACGACTTGGCTATTGGGAATTGAGCAGTAGTAAACATTTGAGTGCAAATGTCTTTGTGGTTAAATGATTTATGTTCTTCTGGGTAGATACCTAGTAATGGGATTGCAGGGTCAAAAGGAAGGTCTACATTTAGATTTTTGAGTATTCTCCTTACTTCTCCCCAAAAGGGCTGTATTAGTTTTCAATCCCACCAACACTGTGGAAGTGTTCCCTTCTCTCCACATCCACACCAGCATCTGTAGGCTAATCTTGCTGGGGTTAGGTGATATCTTAGAGTGGTTTTGATTTGCTTCAGTCTTAATTTTAAGATGAGTTTTGAGAGGAAAGAGATTTGAATAACTGTCAACATCACTGGAATCTAACCCAATCACCCTGAAGTAAGAGAGTATATTTTTAATTTGCCTATCAGTGAATCATAAATCTTTTTTTTTTTTATGCTGCCCTAGGTAGAGTGCTGTAGAGTCACAGCTCACAGCAACTTGAAACTCTTCAGCTTATGCAATTCTCTTGCCTCAGCCTCCCAAGTAGCTAGGACTACAGGCACCTGCTACAATGCCTGCCTATTTTTTTATTATAGTTGTCATTTGTTGTTTAGCAGTCCTGGGCAGGGTTTGAACCCGCCAGCCTCAGTATATGTGGCTGGCGCTGTAACCACTGTGCTACGGGCAACAAGCCTTCATGTTATCTTATTAAAACTAATTTTTTGCTGATTTATTATATTCGCCTATAATTTATAGGTTTTCTGTAATTTCAGAAATGTAAATAAATTGCTCTCAGTGTTATTTTGACTGACTTCTCTCAACAGTAGCTCTGAGTGATTCTTTGGTATTTGTGGTATAATGATAATAGATCCAGATATAAAGATGCCAATCACAAAATTCTGATCTTTTTCACTGTTTCTTACACTAAGTGGCTGTCTTTGATGTGCCAACAAGAGACCATTCATTTCTTCTCTGCTTACCTTTAAACCAGTAAACTACTTTGTCTTGAGACAGTTTCATTATAATAAAACATATTGAAAAGTAATGGCAAAGGATTGGAACATTTGAGCAATATTGGCTATATTAGTGTTTGTGGGGGCCAGAAGGATTTCAAATATCACTGCCCTCAAATATCACTATCTCTGTCTTCCTGCTATTCTATTCCTGAATAAGACAACATAGGTATACATCCAAACGAATATATTAAAGAGTGGTTTCCTCTAGCTTTCTAACTCATCAGTGAGTTACAATGAGTGGGAACCCCCCCCCCCCATCAAATGGTTAACATATAGATCCCATAAGGGATTTAGAGAAGTTATTTAATCCAGCTCACTGTTCTGAGTCAGGATATTACAATCCCATTTTAACAGATGGAAACATATAAGGTCAGAGAAGTTAATTGATATGCCGATATGCCCAGTGTCATGTGGCTAATTAAATCGAAGCAGGACTGTAATTTAGTGCTCCTTCTACCATTTAACACTATCTGCATGGATATTAATATAACTTTATTGGATAGAAACAACTGGCCTGGCCCTACATATTTTTGAAATCTAAGGAAACTGGGAAAAATTAAAAACACATCACCAGGCGGGCATGGTAGGTGGCTCACGCCTGTAATCCCAACACCTGGGAGGCCGAGGCCAGTGTATTGCCTGAGTTTATGGGTTCAAGACCAGCCTGAGCCAGAGCTAGACTTCATCTTGAAAAATAGCCAGGCATTGTGGCGGGTACCTGTAGTACCAGCTACTTGGGAGGCTGAGGCAGGAGAATCACTTGAGCCCAGGAGTTTGAGATTGCTGTGAGCTATGATGCCACGGTACTCTTCAAGGGTGACAAAGTGAGACTCTATCCCCCCCCCCAAAAAAAAAGAATACACATCACCAGCTGTATTCTCAAAGACATTAGCTTTCCAGCTTCCTACATTTTATGCCTAACTGAAAAGCATCAGGGCAGTGAACAGAATAAATACATTGGAATGTAAGAAATTTGTAGAACTTTAAAGTTAGAAGCTTGAAGGCTTGGAACTTTTTTTTTTCTATTCTTATCTCGTAAATTAAATAGTTGTCTGAGTAAAACACACACACACAGAGCTTTTCTTATCCTTTCACTAGAAGAGAAGTAAAGGCCAAGTCAGCCAGGAAAAAAAGAAGAGTAACTTTCTAATTGTGCACAAGACTCTTGATCCTTTTGGGGCCTTATTATTACATAAAGAGTTTTTGGGGTTTTTTTTGCAGTTTTGGCTGGGGCTGGGTTTGAACCCGTCACCTCTGGCATATGGGGCTGGCGCCTTACTCCATTGAGCCACAGGTGCTGCCTACATAAATAGTTTTTACATGGTTTTGATCACTGTATGTTCCTTGAGGTTTTTTTTTGTTTTTTGTTTTTGAGACAGAGTCTCACTCTGTTGCCCTGGATAGAGTGCCTTGGCATAATAGCTCACAATAACGTGAAACTCCTGGGTTAAAAAGATCTTCCTTCTTCAACCTCCCAATTGGCTGGGCCTGCCACAATGCCCAGCTAATTTTTCTATTTTTAGTAGAGATCAAGTCTCAGTGTTGCTCAGGCTGGTCTTGAACTCCTGAGTCCAAGGGATCCTCCCAGCTTGGCTTCCCACAGTGCTAGGATTATAGACGTGAGCCACTGCGCCCAGCGCTGTTTTGTTTTCTTTATTTTTATTTTTAAAAAATTTTCCTTAATTTTAACTTTTATTTTTTTTGAGACAGAGCCTCAAGCTTTCACCCTGGGTAGAGTGACATGGCATCAAAGCTCACTGCACCAGCCTGTGTTCTTTATTCTTTGTTTGGGCTTTTTCATATAGACCTTCCTATGTATCTTCCTAGTTCATGTAGTTATTCTTTTATGATAATATATTTCATTATACCATTTAGATTTTTCTAGCATAATAGAAAAGCTCTAACCATTTTGGCAGAAATGTTTTTATTTTCTTAGGATGGCATTACCAAAATGATATTATCATGGTCAAAAGATTTAATTTGAGGAGCCAGATGCAATGGCTCACACCTGTAATCCTAACAATCTGGGAGTCTGAGGTGAGTGGATTGCTTGAGCTCACGAGTTCAAGACCAGCCTGAGCAAAAATCGAGACCCCATCTCCACAAAAAATAGAAAGACTGAGGCAAGAGGATCGCTTGAGCCCAAGAGTTGGAGGTTCTGTGAGCTGTGATCCCACTGCACTTGATAGCTTGAGACTCTGTCTCAAAAAAAAAAAAAAAATCTAATTTGAGTGTGGAAGTGTGGGAAAAAAAGATTAATTCATTAAATGTTCTTCTTACATCAAAAGCTGTAATTTATTTATTCTTACATATTTTCAGTCTGTTCTTGAAGATAGTACTATTTTTAATACCACTTAGCACGATCTAGGGACATATTTCTTAAGCTTCATCAGCATTTGGTTTTTATCACTTTCATCTGTTTATTTTGATAGATATAAAATATTATTTCTCCTTCCTGTTCTTTTTCCTAACTGTAAGACTAACATATAATTTTTGTAGAATGCTTAGAAATACAGGAAATGTAGAGAAATTCTGCCACCTGGAGATTAGTGCTCTTTCTGTGTGTATTGTTTTACTTACATGAACTCTATTTTTTCTTTCTTCCTGAAAAAGGAAATTTTTATCTTTAATACTTTGAGAAATGAAATCTAGGTTTTATCTATACCCCATGATGCCCATGCAAGGTTCAGCAAAGTTCCAGTTTCCCCTAAAAGCCACACTTCTCCATCCTTAACTTTGGAAGGATGAAAGAGTCTAAAGCAGTGGTTCTCAACCTTCCTAATGCCGTGATGTATTTTCATTGTTACAAAGAGGTTGAGACCCACAAGTTGAGAACTGCTTGTCTAAAGGAAAGTCAAAGTTGAAAAGTTGAAGGAAATGGCTGAGTAAGATAAGAGATTCTCAGTAAGTGTTGAGAATCAGCCTTTATTTATTTATTTATTTTTTGAGACAGAGTCTTTCTTACCCTCGATTGAGTGCTATGGCATCACCGGTCATAGCAACCTCAAACTCTTGGGCTCAAGCAATCCTCTTGCCTCAGCCTCCCAAGTAGCGGGGACTACAGGCACCCACCACAATGCCCAGCTATTTTTAGAGACAGGATCTCACTCTTGCTCAGCCTGGTCTCCAACCTGTAAACTCCACCTAACTCAGCCTCCCAGAGTGCTAGGATTATAGGGCCTAGCCACAGTGCCCAGCCTCAAGAATCAGCCTTTAGGGTGGCACCTGTGGCTCAAAGGGGTAGGGTGCCAGTTTCATATGCCAGAGGTGGCAGGTTCATACCCAGCCCTGGCAAGAAACTGAAAAAAAAAAAAAAAAAGAATCAGCCTTTAAAGAGACTTTTTCCTGAAAATAGGGGTAGAGGGAACAGGAAACCTTGCTTTGTTATTTAGAACCTACCTTAATTTATTGCAACATTATAGAAAAAAGAAATTCTGCAGAGTACTGATTAAACGCCCCAAACTCTTACCCTCTTATTGGTACTTGGTGTGATTGATTTGTAGATTCACAGAAAATAGTTAAGAGGCATCATACTAGTGAGAGTTACAGTCAGCTGACAGGAAGGAGGCCTTGTGGGGTGTGGTAGGGCCAAGCGTTAGGAAATTCCAGAAAGCCTGAGTGTGTCTTGTCTTTTTCTGTTTCCTTAACATGTTGATTAAAGCTCATTCAAGTGTCTGAGTAAAAAGAACTGAAATGCGATTAAAGCCTGTTACAGAAGAGTATTTTGGGGATAGGAACTCCTGTTGTGTGTGGGTGTTGTCCTCCTTTACTTACTGAGAAAAACTGAAGGAAACTTCTCCTTATCCTTCAGATTACCACTTGTAAAATGTGGATCATGAAATTCACTTTAAATGCCTCTGAGATCTTATTATTCTTAATGTTTGAGTGGTCTGGAAGTGGAAGTACTGAAAATGCTTCACCCGGGATTTCATTACAAACTATTTTATCTTAGAGCTGTATTTCTCTTCAGAACCACAGTCAAGTATAACGAATTTCAGACAGTTCTCTCTTCCTATTTTTCTCTTAACCACATACCTTTGCCCATTCACTTTTTTAGTGCTTGAAAGAAAATCATTCAGACTATTGATACCTCTGTGGATCAAAAGTCTTTTAAAAAACCACAGGCCCTTATTTTAGTTAACCCAGGTATTTAAATAAAAAGCTAGCAAAGATGGTAATTTTATGCATCTAAAAACAAAGAAAGCTCCTGACCTGGCAGGACATGTGTTCTGGTTCTGGCAGGACATGTGTTCTGGTTCTAAATTGTCAGACTTCCAGTAACACCAGTGCAAAGACTTCCTACAAGCCCGCAAGGAATATGGACCTACAACTAAACAGACAACTGAGCTCTCTGCAGGCCACAACGGGTAACACAGACTCTTGGAATTGTCCTTGAATTTTACCTTTGACAGAATGTAAATCTGTAGCAATTCTAACCTTGCAGCAGGAATAGAGTTGGAGGAAAAAGGAAACAGCAGATACTGCCATCAGGACTTGGCAGTTGGGAAGAACATTCCACTGTCTGTCATTTGGGATATGAGGATTCCCCTCCCATGACTGTTTAAATTACAAAGTTTGCTGTCTAGGCAGTGATCATTAGCAGAAAGCATGAGGTATACTGAGTTACTTATTTTTCCCTGGGCATCTGTGAATATGTAGTGTTTGATATTATAATTTGTAAATTTCTGTGGAGTATAAAACAAATATAAAATCTAATCTCTTCAGATGGTGGCTTCTGTAGCTCAGTGGGTAAGGCGCTGGCCACATACACGGAGGCTGGAGTGTTAAGACAACAATGACAAGTGCAACAACAACAAAAATAGCTGGGTGTTGTGGCAGGCACCAGTAGTCTCAGCTACTTGGGAGGCTGAGGCAAGATAATTGCTTATGCTCAAGAGTTTGAGGTTGCTGTGAGCTGTGACGTCACAGCATTCTACCCAGGGCAACAGCTTGAGTCTCTGTCTCACCCAAAAAAAAAAAAAAAAAAAATCTAAATCTCTTTTGGATTTTTTTTTTCTTTTGAGACAGAGTTTCATTATGTTGCCCTCAAGTAGAGTGCTATGGCATCACAGCTCACAGCAACCTCAAACTTTTGGGGGCTTAAGCAATTTTCTTGCCTCAGCCTCCCAAGAAGCTGAGACTACAGGTGCCTGCCACAACGCCCAGCTATTTTTTTGTTGCACTTGTCATTGTTGTTTAGCTGGCCTGGACCAGATTCGAACCCACCAGCCTCTGTGAATGTGGCCAGCACCTGGATAACCACTGTGCTATGGGTGCTGAGCCTCTGTTGGATTCTATTTATAAAGGAGATTTGCAAGCCTACTTTTTGAACATTGCATCAAGATCTCCTATCTGCTCTGCAAAACTTATTGTTGGGTTTTGTTTTCTAAACAGAATCTTCGGGTGCAAAGCCGAAGTGCAGGTGGAAGGAGGATTTCTGAAAATAACTATTCTCTGGATGACTTGGAAATAGGCCCAGGTAAGCAGGGAGTTCTATGTATGTGAAGTCCTCTAGGAAGTACTCATTAGTAGCAACTCCTTTTGGACTCAAAGCCAATGCTTTTAAAAGAAGGGTGTCACAAATTAAAAAGGAGGTCTGTCTGTTAGATACAAGTCATTCTCAAATCTCATTGCTCTCTGTAAATGACATTTCTTGTATTTTTAATGTATTCTTGTCAGTGGCAGCCTGTGGTAACCAAAAGATACTTTGAGGGCTTACAGGTGAAGTGCTACAGTCTGTTTTGGCTCCATGTTCACTTAGGGTTTGAAAGCTTTAATAGATAGGCTATGTCTCCCACTGAGGAGGAGACACAGCCTATCTAATTGGTTCTTTTTAACCAGTTAACTGGTTCTTTTCTGGCTAGAATGATGAGGGTGTCTAAGAGACAAAAAGGAAGGTCTGTGAGAGGAGAAGAAAAAGTTTTCTGCTGTGCTGGAAACTATTAAGAAAAAGTGAAGGAATTTGACACAGTTGAAGGTCTAGTGCCTAAGAAAGAAGTTTGCCTGAAAGACAAGGAGGAAGCTTACCTGTGAAAAAACTAAGCACTATAACAAGGAATATAGGCAGACATATAGAATTAAGGGTTTGGGGGTTTTTTTGAGGGGAAAGGGGGGAGGTTTGAGACAGAGTCTCACTTTGTTGCCCTAGTAGAGTGCTGTAGCATCATAGCTCACAGCAACCTCAAACTCTTGGGCTCAAGCGATCTTCTGGCCTCAGTCTCCTAAGTAACTGGGACTACAGGCGCCTGCCCAATGCCCAGCTATTTTTAGAAACCAGGTCTCGCTCTGGCTTAGACTGGTCTTGAACTCCTGAGTTTAAGCAATCCACCAACCTCTTCGTCCCAGAGTGCTAGGATTACAGGCATGAGATACCACGCTGGACCTGTGGTTCATTTTTGTTTGTTTGCTTGTTTTTTTGAGACAGAGTCTCACTTTGTGGCTCTCGGTAGAGTACCATAGTGTCACAGCTCACAGCAACCTCAGACTCTTGGGCTCAAGTGATTCTCTTGCCTCAACCTCCCAAGTAACTGGGACTACAGGTGCCCACTGCAATGCCCGGCTAGTTTTAGAGACAGGAGTCTCGCTCTAGCTCAGGCTGGTCTCAAACCCATGAGCTCAGACAATCCACCCACCTTGGCCTCCCCGAGGGCTAGAACTACAGGCATGACCCTCTGATCCTGGCCTGTTTGCTTGTTTTGAGACAGAATCTCACTCTGTAGCCCTGGGTAGAGTGCTGTGGTGTCAGCCCACAGCAACCTCCCAATTCTTGGGCTTGAGCAATCCTCTTGCCTTAGCCTCCTGAGTAGCTGGTACTACAGGCAGCCACTATGATGCCCAGCTAGTTTTTTTTTTTTTTTCCTTTCTATTTTTAGTAGAGATGGGCTCTTGCTTTTGCTCAGGCTGTTCTCTAATTCCTGAGCTCAAGCAGTCCACCTGCCTCTGCCTGCCACAGTGCTAGGATTGCAAGCATGAGCCACCAGGCCCAACCCAAAACTGTGGTTCATATGGCTAGGATGGCAAAAAAAAAAGCTTGTATTCCTGTGTACCTACAGAACCCAAATTAGCATTTGTCTTCTGGATCACAGGCATCAGTGGTGTGAGCCCAGAGGTCAGAAAGGTGTCACAGCTTCTTATCCTTCACTAAAATCTTCAACAAGGCTTCAGTTAATATGCTGACAATGGTAGAACCACATATTACATGTGGGTACTCGAACCTGAAATCAGTAAATAACGAATCTATAAGCATGGTTTTGGCAGATGACACTTTAACAGATGACACTTTAAATGCCTGATCTCTTGGTAAATAGGGCATTATCTGCATCAAGGTTCTGATTCATGAGATCTATACTGTTGAAAATGCTTCAAAGAAGCAGGCAACTTCCCATGATCCTTCAAATTTGTCTTTGTCTCAAGGTGGAATGAAGAAAAAGACCATCATTTTGTAGAGGGTGGAAATGCTGACGACAGAAACCAGATCAACAGGCTTATTAGAAGAGGGAACTAGCCAGTTGCAGTGACTCACACCAGTAATCCCAGCACTTTGGGGGGGGTCAAAGATGGGAGGATCACTTGAACCCAGCAGTTCAAG
The DNA here is from genome assembly GCA_963574355.1 of Loris lydekkerianus. Lineage (NCBI taxonomy): Eukaryota > Metazoa > Chordata > Mammalia > Primates > Lorisidae > Loris > Loris lydekkerianus. The sequence goes on along the minus strand of CAUYPK010059241.1, from coordinate 10,021 downwards.
ACCAACCTGGGTAAAATAGCAAGACCAATCATAGTGGTGTGTGTCTATGGTCTCAAGTACTTGGCAGGCTGAGGTAGGAAGATCTCCTTGAGCCCAAGAATTAGAAGTTACAGTGACCTATGATCAGGCCACTGTATTCCAACCCAGCCCGGAAGACAGAGCAAGACCTGGTTTATTAAAAAAAATAATAAAAATAAAGAATGAACTAAGGTGTCTACTATGATTATTTTTGCAGTCTTGTCAGTTAATAAACAATGACTATTTTAAAATTGAAAAAAAAAAACAGATTGGGCTCGGTGCCCATAGTGTAGTGGTTATGGCCTCAGCCACATACACCAAGGCTGGCGGGTTCCAACCCAGCCCAGGCCAGCTAAACAATACTGACAATTGCAACCAAAAATAGCTGGGCGTTGTGGTGGGCGCCTGTAGTTCCAGTTACTTTGGGAGGCTGGGGCAAGAGAATCACTTAAGCCCCAGAGTTTGAGATTGCTGTGAGCTTTGAAGCCACGGTACTCTACCAAGGGTGACATAGTGAGACTCTGTTAAAAAAAAAAAAAAAAAAATCAGATTGGCTATCATATATTATTTGAGCATATGGAATTATGAAGTAGGAATATAAAAGCATTTTACAAAAGAAAACATGAGTGAACACAGGAAAATTATGAGCCTCCTAGTAATCAAAGAAATGCAAATTAAAACAACATTAAGTTCTAAAATATGCAGTGGTCAATTATGGTAAGGATTCTCCTTTTAATGTTAGGTAAGAGAGTGAATATTACTTTATAAATTCTGATTATATTCCTGATTTCCTTCTTTGTACTTGTAATAGAAGAAATTGGCCATTAGATTATAATAGCCCCAAAGTTAGAATTTTGAAGTCATTTGAGTCACATTTTATCTTCTAATAAAACATGTTATTTGGATGCTTCTAGGACAGTTATCATCTTCACCATTCAACTTGGAAAAAAATGAAAGTAGGCGAAATCTGGAACTCCCACGCCTCTCAGAAACTTCCATAAAGGATCGAATGGCCAAGTACCAGGCAGCTGTGTCCAAACAAAGCACTTCAACCAGCTATGCAGTATGTGTCTTCATCCTTCGTTCACTCGTCCAACTAATGGTCATTGAATGGTGGGACTAGGAAAAGTCACCCAGACCTTTGTGTCTGAACCCGGACCCTTTCCCTGGTCCCTTCCTCACTCTCTTTTCACATAAGTCCTACCCTTGCTTCATTTGTGATCCCTGTGGTCTAATCCTGACTTTGCTTTCCTGGTCTTCATTTCCAACCCACTTTTTTTTTTTTTTTACCAGCCAATCACATCATTGAGAGTTTTTCTAGCTCTTCTACTTAATCTTTTTTGTTGTTGTTAAACAACTGGTATTTTAATAGTTGTAACAGAGACACTTATTTTATCTTGCTTTTTGCGGGAAAAAGGAAGAATATTGGAGAGAAATATGAGATGCTTTCAACATTAATGTGGGAATATTTTTTGCAATTTTTTATTGAGATATAATTCACATTATAGATATTACCATTTTAGAATATACAATTCTATGATGTTTAGTATATTCACAAGGCTGTACAACCCGTTACCATTGTCTAATTCCAGAGCCTTTCAACCACACTGAAATGAAGCCCCACACTTTTGTGATCACTCCAATGCCCCCTTGAAACTGCTGATCTGCTGTCTTTATACATCTGCCTATTCTGGACATTTCATGTAAAGGAATTATATAATATTTAGTCTATTTAATCTTTAATCCTGTGATGAAATGAGTTTCTAAAGAAGTAGAATAGTGGATAAGAAAAAAGGGGAGAAATGACAAGAAGATGACATGCTCAGTAAGCACAAAAATGTGATATTCTAATTAGAAAGAAGGGTCTTTTCATTTTACATTGTCCTGCACTTAACTGACAAGCTTATACTACAGAACTCTTACCAGAAGTTACCTCTTAAATGCCACTTATTCATATATACACACATGTGTATATGTATCTTCTTTTTTTTTTTTTTAAGAGACAGAGTCTCACTTTGTCGCCCTCATTAGAGTGCCATGGCAACACAGCTCATAGCAACCTCCAGCTCTTGGGCTTAGGCAATTCTCTTGCCTCAGCCTCCCAAGTAGCTGGGACTACAGGCGCCCACCACAACGCCTGCCTATTTTTTGTTGCAGTTTGGGTGGGACCAAGTTCGAACCCGCCACCCTTAGTATTGGAGCCAGTGCCCTACCCACTGAGCCACAGGCACCACCTAGTATATGTATCTTTCAAACAATGTATCTTTGAAATCATCTAAGATTTCAAATTACAAATCATTAATCACTTGATATCCTACTTTTTTAACAAAGTTACAAGGACTTTACTTGTTCCTAGGCAGACTGAAACTGGTGAGTATTAGAACTTGTAACATGTGTGGCAGCACCTGTAGCTTGGGCCTGCTAAAGGAATGACAACTGCAACAAAAAAATAATTTGTTTTATAACATGTGGCCAAGTGAGGTGGCTCACGCCTGTAGTCCAAGCAGTCTGGGAGGCCAAGGTGGGAGGACTGCTTGAGCTCACGAGTTTGAGACCAGCCCCAGCAAAAGCGAGACCCCATCTCTACTAAAAATAGAAAAACTGAGGTAAGAGTAGCTGGGCGTTGTGGTGGGCGCCTATAGTCCCAGCTACTTGGGAGGCTGAAGCAAGAGAATCGCTTAAGCCCAAGAGTTTGAGGTTGCTGTGAGCTTTGACACTACGGCACTCACCCAGGGCAACAGCTTGAGACTATCTCAAAAAAAAAAAAAAAAAAAAGAAATTATAACATGTATTCCAGAAGTTAAATCCTTTCCCCCTGACGTAATTCTCCAATAGTATTGATAAACTTATTTGCTGGGCAATGAATAATTTCATCTTGATTTTTTACTGAAGAGACGATTGGTGTAAATCAATAGCAAAGTGGAACATCACGGGCTGATTATTAACCATAGTGTGAAAAATGAGCAAATTTACACTTCTGTTAGAAGGCAGGTCAGTAGATACAACAAATAGGTGCTCTGCGAAGTTTAATTGCCTCTTGTTACAGGATCTTCCTGCTGCTCCATCCCCTTCTGTAAACATTCTGACCAGGTGACTCCTTAAGTAGCAAAACCTGTTCAGTGACTTTTTTAAACTTTTAACAGAGTTCTGAATTACAGTTCCCCTGCTGTGGAGTTTTTTTTTTTTTTTTTTTGGGGGGGGGGTAGAGACAGAGTCTCACTTTATGGCCCTTTGGTAGAGTGCCCTGGCATCACACAGCTCACAGCAACTTCCAGCTCCTGGGCTTATGCAATTCTCTTGCCTCAGCCTCCTGAGCAGCTGGGACTACAGGTGCCCTCCACAACGCCCTGGGACTACAGGCGCCCTCCACAACGGCTATTTTTTTGTTGCAGTTTGGCCGGGGCTGGGTTTGAACCCACCACCCTCAGCATATGGGGTCGGCGCCCTACTCACTGAGCCATAGGCGCCACCCTGCTGTGGAGATTTTAAGAGTTAAAAAGTCTTCAGGAATGCTTGTAAAAAGTACTTTTTATCTCATCCCAAAAGAATTTCCCAGGCCCCTTATTGAATATGGTTGTAACAAGGCACATATTCTCTGGCAGTGGTTCTGGAGGTGGGGCTTGGAGATGGGGCAGAAACAGGCTGTTTGGCTGAACTGTTGTGCCCTACAGTGCTGGCTGCAAACTCCTCCTCACAGATGTACCTCCTGAGCTGTGTGGCTTAATCTGGAATACCACACCTGCCTGAGTCAGCCACACTCCTACTCCCTCCATTGGCCCTGTGGCCATAAATTACTTGTTTCCTCCCATGCTTAAGAATCACAGAAAACTGAAAGGTACTAGATCCCTATATTACTAGCAGACTAAAGGTAGAAAACATCCATATTCATCTACTTCTGTGTTAATCTTATATTTAGTTGATGGGTTAATTTTAACATTCTGCTCCAAGGGTCCTATGCAAGGAAAAGAATGTGATTACATTTATTCCTCATGACAATACTAATGCATGGTTTTTTATGTTGAGGCTCTGTTATGAAAAGTGGAATAAGATATGTCTTTAGTACAATCTATGAATTTTATGTGAAAAAGTTGTTTTTGAAAGTCCCACAAAAAAGATTGTTTTGTGGTATCATTAAATATAAATTCAGTTTTTAAATGTATACATCATCCCTGTCTCTCTTTCCAGGCCGGGCATTTATATATATGTGGTCAGTATATTTTCTTAATTCTTGGCACTTGGCATCTCCTTTCCCTTGCTCCAGAATGGTCTTTTCTGATAAAACTCACAAGCTTTGCATTCCCACAAGCTCTGCTGCTAGAAGAGTGTATCACAAGAACATTGTGTGTGTGTGTGGGGGGGGGTGATTTCTGTGTGTGTCTGTGTTCTAATGAGCATCAGTTTTAGACTTGCACTTAAGTTAAATACTTAACTCTGACACATGTGTCCACAAAGCTGCTTTTGTCATTTCACTAGTCAATGGGTTTTGCTTGTGAGAGTTAGGGGGTTGATTTTTGACCTGAGGACTCTTAGCAGAATTTTTTTTTTTTAACATTCCAAGTTTATTTAATAGATGTGCTATGAAGAGAATGGAATGATGAGAAATTAAAAAAAAAATTCACAAGTTATTTTTATTTTGTAGAATGAGTTGAAAGCTAGTAGCGGAGAAGTCAAAATTCATAAATTGGAGCAAAAGGAGAATGTGCCCCCAGGCCCTGAGGTCTGCATCTCTCATCAGGAGGGACAAAAGGTAGGTCGAAAGTCTGATGACCAGCTGCCAAGGAAGCATGTGTTCTAAATTAGATATTTAAAATTAGAAATTCTAAGTCTAAGCTGTAGGGTGTCTGGGAATTTGGTAACAGCTGCCAGGACAGATTGTCATTTTTGCAGGTCACATAATTTTGGTTGCGGAGTTCTTCAACTTATAGCTCACTGAATAATGAGTCTTCATTGGAAAAAGTCTTTTGCTCAGCAGATAACTCAGAGGGTGTGTAGTTGAAGTGATTTTTAAAGAATCTCTAATCTGGCTCGTCACCTGTGGCTCAAGCGGCTAAGGCACCAGCCACATACACCTTAGCTGGCAGGTTTGAGTCCAGCCCGGGCCCACCAAACAACAATGACAGCTGCAACCAAAAAATAGCTGGGTGTTGTGACGGGTGCCTGTAGTCCCAGCTACTTGGGAGGCCAACGCAGGAGAATCACTTGAGTCCAGGAGTTGGAGGTTGCTGTGAGCTGTGATGCCACAGGCACTCTACCCAGGGCAACAGCTTGAGGCTCTGTCTAAAAAAAAAAAAAAAATCTCTAATCTGTTTGATTAGAGATATTATCTTCAGAGTACTTCTGTATTCTTAAGTACATTAAGCTTAAATGTAGCACGACACGCCATGTGATCTTTATGTACAAGGAAACAGCGTGGAGGGGAGATAAATAATAGGCTGGCTAAACATAATAAAGCAGCATGATAGGTGCTGTGAGAGAGGTATAGAGGGCCTTAGAAGAAGGTGATAGCTGAGCTGAGTCTCGAAGAATATGGAGAAATAACCCAAGACTAAGGGGAAAGTTGAGTCATAAAAAAAGAGCAATTCAGGTTTGAAAACTAAAGATGGTGGCTTACTTAGGTATTCTTGGATATTATATTGGGTATGTAGACAGTGGTGAGAGGCAGGTGGAGGGAGAGCCCAGGGTCTAGAAAAGCTTTATATGCCATCCTTCAGAGTTTGGATGTAGTTGTGCAGCAGGGGAAAGCCACTGAAAGATTTTTAAGCAAATCATATCTGTGTTGTATTTTAATCCTTAGATGAATGGCTTAGTTGGAATAAGCAGTAGTATTTAGGTCAATCAAATTTATCATGTTCTCTGCCAATCTATTACTCAGTCTTTAATCTTTCAGTCAATATGTTAATTAAATGTTAAGTGAGATGAAAAGAAAGGGCTGTCCAATCTATTAAAGTTATCAGTCTTAGAAGAAAAGCCATTGTTTCTGTTACACTTATTGATAAACTTGATGCCAGGCTTCCAAAAGGTGAGGAGATCATTAAAGTGAGTTAAGAGCAATGGTTTGCTAACTTATTTGACTACCACAGGCTTTACAAAGTAGTGTGATGTATTACAGGAACTCATGAGATGTACTGCATACTTGAATCAAAGTAGGCATGTGGAAAAATGGTCTCAGATTGATGGCTACAAATTTTGATTCATAGACTAGAACAGAAAAAAATAGTAAAGTTAAATCATTTTATTTCATAAAAACATATCACTAATGAATGTTGAAATAATAAGATGAAATATTTGACAGTCGTGCGGCGCCTGTGGCTCAGTGAGTAGGGCACCGGCCCCATATACTGAGGGTGGCAGGTTCAAACCAGGCCCCTGGCCAGCTAAAACAGCAATGACAACTGCAACCAAAACATAGCCAGGTGTTCTGGTAGGTGTCTGTAGTCCCAGCTACTCGGGAGCCTGAGGGAAGAGAATCACTTAAACCCAAGAGTTGGAGGTTGCTGTGAGCTATGATGCCACAGCACTCTATCAGAGTGACAAAGTGAGACTCTGTCTCAAAAATACATAAATAAATAAAAAATACCGCACATACTCGAGTATAAGCCGACCCGAGCATAAGCCGACCCCCTTAATTTTACCCTAAAAACTGGGAAAACTTAGTGACTCGAGTATAAGCCGAGGTGGAAAATGCAGCAGCCACTAGTAAATTTCAAAAATAAAAATATATACCCAAAACAATTACAATAATTGAGGAATCAGTAGGTTAAATGCTTTTCAATATTTAATGCTAAAGAAAAACTGTAAACTAGCAACAACAACTTTAAAACTTTAAATAAAGTGCAGAAAACCGTAGCTTAACAGGTAATCAAGCTGTGGGTTATATAGTTGTGGGTTAAATAGTTCAGTGGAATACAGTTCAGTTCAGCCACCTACCTCCTCAGCTCAGCTGCGACTTGTGGACTGAGCTGAAGCACCGCCCCCTCAAGCAGACAACAGAAGACGACTGGAGACTACGTGCATTTGATTAGGTGCAGGTGCACCGAATCAAATAACCTGTATGACCCAAGTATAAGCCGAGTTCAGCGTTTTCGGCACAAATTCTGTGCCGGAAAAAACTCGGCTTATACTCGAGTATATACGGTATTTGAGAATCAGATTCAATTTCAACATAACCTTCCCCACCAAAGCTGTTCATACTGACAATCCTGACCCTTTCCAAGGGGTTTTCAAATTCTTAGAGAACTTCTCAGTTTCCTTCTATTCTGCAGAGCACTGTAACCACACCAGGGACTCTCGGAGATGGCTATGCCAGTTCTTCCCTGGCTTCCCCTCAACAGTCAGGGTGACCATAAGAATTAGCCTTGGACGCTCCACTGCTTTGCTATGGTGTCTGTGGGCCTTATCTCCAAAGTGTTCAAGAAAGAACCTGTGTCCTTATTGGCCACATTTCTGAATTAGGAGATAAATTTATATACAATAAGGTCAAAGGGAGGCCTGTTTTCTTTTAAAGTGGCATATAAAGACTTAAATATACTTATAATTTAAGTATTTTACACCAAAGTGCTTATTAACTGCTGTTTTCAGATACATGGTCAGATCAGACTGAGAAGGCAAGACTAATGGCGTGAAAAGGGAATGAGAAATGGCCAGGCGTGGTGACTCATGTCTGTGGTCCTGGCACTCTGGGAGGCCAAGGCAAGGTAGGTGGATTGCCTGAGCTCACGAGTTCAACACCAGCCTGAGCCAAAGTGAGACCTTGTTTCTAAAAATAGCCAGGCATTGTGGCAGGCGCCTGTAGTCCCAGCTACTAGGGAAGCTGAGGCAAGACAATCACTTGAGCCCAGGAGTCTGAGGTTGCTGTGAACTATGATGCCACAGCACTCTACCAGGGGTGACAAGGTGAGAGTCTGTGTCAAAAAAAAGGGGGGGGGGGGAATGGGTAAAAAGTCTTGCTCCTAATTCCCAGCATTTGGAGATCAACTTGGAAAACAAAGAAACAGTGTGTGCTCAGCACCACTGGGAGCCCCAGAAGAAAGGACAAGTACATGAAGAGCAAGGTTAGGAAAGGAAGGTGACAGCCCTCAAACAGCAGTTCTAGAGCACCCATCATCTGGACGCATAGCACACACCACATGGGCACATGACACCAGGCCCACCTCCCTAGGTGACAGGGAGAGACCTGAAGCGGGACACCTGGGATGAGCTGCACACACTGGTGTGATGAAGTTAGAGAGCTCAAGTGTTCACATACTAAAGCTGTCTGCTAGCATTTTCATATTTCACAAGACAAATAAGCTCCAAACCTAAGTTAAAGGAGTGAAAATGTAGGAAAGTGCCCTCACAGGTTTCGGACCTGGACAGCCACAGTTTACAGATTCTCATCGTGACTCTGGAACGCTTCTCCTCCTTTATTTTCCATGAAGCCCCTGAGTTCTCAAACTTCCTTGTGCCTGTTTATGTGGCTCAGCCCCTTTTAAGGGCCTCCAGAAGCTCAAATTAGAAATAAGACCAAGAAATCAGCTCTGAGCAGAAATGTCACCCTTTATACCACCCATGCTATTCCTTGTACTTTGACCAAAACTTTCTATTGCATTTCACAGTTGGAATCTGTTAAGATCCCTTTCTTCTCTTAAGCAATTAAAAAAAAAATGGAATTATCAATAAAAGCAGGTTGTTGGCATCTACTCAGAAACCACACGCATAGAAATTAAACTATTAACCAACCATGTCCAAGAATCAAAGCAGGGAATCACAAAACCTTTCGAAGTTTAAAAAAAAAAAAAAATGATTTCAGGTCTACAAGAAGGATTATTCATGAAATTGTCTGCCACATGCCACACGGACTTGGGCTAAAGGGCAGGGGGCTCCAGCTGGAAGGCAGGATGCTGCGGTCACACAGTGGGAGCATCTCAGTGTCACCAAGGCAGTTAAAGGTCCCATTCCCACAAACGTACCCTTTCATTTCACAACTGATGGCCAGCTCTATTCAGCTGCTCTGTTTAAGGTGACATAAGCTATGGCACATGCTTATGGCCCATACCTAAAAATATATCTGAAAATTTACGTCTCTTTTCAGAAAGTCAAAGCAGAGTACACTGCTCTTTTTTGGTCATGAGCATCTGAGAAGCCACAACTAAGGTTATCTTCAACTAAAAAGAGAGAACAATATCCTACCTTGGATGGTAGCAACTTTGCCAGTGGCAGGTCCTGGCACCAGTGTCTTCTCTGGTCTTTCGACCTGGGGCAACGTGACTTAGACCAGAGACCAGAGGATCTCTTCAGTCAGCAGGCCCTCCCTGAAATGCCAGCACAAGCCCCACGAGAGGCTTGTGGGATGTATTTTGGAATGCCAGCCTCAGGGCCCGGTTAAAGGAGTGTAGGCTGGCATTAGCATGAGCAAAACCTAAGGGAAGGCTGGAGAATATCACACTAGGTTCCTGAATGTTCAATCCTGGGAAAAGCAACCACTTTGAAGTGAGCTGTGCTCTTCATTAAGACGCTGAGCACACACTTCCCAGGAACCCTGGCCAGGGAGGGCGGGAGCAGAAGTGCCAAAGCCCAGCCCAGTCCCCACGGTGCGACTGCACAGGGACATGGGGACAAGAGTATGGGAGGCAAAGCACACTGCAGAGGCTGGCCCTTCATTAAGCTCCACTGTCTGTTAGCAGTTTGTAAACACGGCGCTCCCTATAGCCAACTGCTTACTCACTTTGACACACACACAAAATGTGGTTTCTGATATAATTTTTAAAGTGGATTTAGTATTATTGGAAAATGTTGGAATGATCTCACCATCTTTTCCTAAAAAACACACAAGAGGCCTATAGGATAATATTTAGAAATAAACATATCCTATGAAGATTGTGTGCCCTGTGAAGCCTGAGATCAAAGGGCATGCCGCCCTTCCTCAGAGATACGGGCCAGAGGATTAACGTTGTTAAACATATTGTCAGAGGTCTATAGGTGCTCTGCCCTGAGGAAAGACACAGTCATTACTTTATACTGAGTA
>CAUYPK010059239.1:0-46777 GCA_963574355.1 Loris lydekkerianus | reverse complement strand
ATACACATAGATCATGAAAACATTTATGCATATGTGGGGTACTATGTGTTGATTTTTTTTATACAATTTGATGTGCTTACATTAACCTAATTAATGTAGCTTAATTGGCTTAGGATTTTGTCATCTGCTCTGTATGTTCTGAGTGCCTTTCCACTTATTTAAATGACTATTTGCTACACATCTTTTGATATGATGTTTTGCAGAATAGGACACCTCCCAAAAGCATACTACCATGACCTAAAGAAATGCTTCAACTTCTCAACTCTCCCTTTTTTCTTTTTAGAGATGTGGCTTGGTTTATGGGACCTTCTGTGCACTAAATATCTTTCTTAAGATCATTAACAACATTTAATCATTCAGCTATTATTATCAACAGCTTCTATACTAGGTGCTGGAGGTACAACAGCGAACTGAATAGAAGCATCCCAACTTTTAAGTAGCTTACTATCTGGTGGGGGATGTGCCAGCTTAACAAGCAAGTATAACACCATGTCGTAAGTGTTATGATAATGCAAAGAATACAGTGGGAACACACAGGAAGGGCATCTAATTCAGAATGGGGGTGAGAGTCCAAGTAGATCCTCAGACGATGTAAAATCTAAGTGGGACAAATATAGCAAGAAACTAGCCATGAGAAAAATAAAGCAGGGCGACGATGGGCAGTGGGTGACAATCCAGATGTGGTCAGTTCGTCTGCAGTGTGAAGTGTGAAGGGAGGAATGTGAAATGGAAATGTCAGCAGATGACAGATCATCTTTGGACAGCCGAGTAAGGATAAGGTGTGTGCTCTTAACTCTCAAAACAGTAAAGTGCTACAGATGGCCTTTCACCAGGAGAGGAGTTGGCTCGTATTTGGATTTTGTAGAGATCATTCTGGGGAATAGATTGAAGATGAGTGAGCCTAGTGTCATCAAATAGCTTATGGTAATTGAGAGAGAGAAAGAAAGAGAGGAGAGAGAGAGAGAAAGAGAGAGGTAAGTTACAAGAAAAAAATATATGCTGCAAACGTTAATCACAGGAAGCTGAATGGCTGTATTTACTTGGTTTCAGGAAAAAGACTACTTACTACCAGGGATAAAGAGAAATAATAATGATTAAAGGTTCAATATGTCAAGAAGACATAACAAATTCTAACTGTGAATGCCCTCCCTGAATCTCTGCACAGCGGTATTTCCAGTGCTGGTTAATGGACCATGTGTGACAATGATGTGTGTTAATTTCCAGACAGAATTAGTTATGTGTCTGGGGTTTCTGCCCTTGCACTTTTCACACCGTCTTCTTTCTCTACAGGCTGCTAACGTGATCTTGAAGCTACAATATGAACGTAACCTAGATCACTGAGTTGAGTGTTATCAAGTCTATTTGAGATGGAGAATTGAGCATAAAACCAGTTTCTGTTATGGCAGTGAGATTGGATGGAGTTGAAGCAACTATCAGCCTTTTCTCCTTAATTGCAACAGGCCAAAAAGGAGCTCAGAAGGTGGACAGAAGTAATCTGCCCACTGATGTACATGGATAGTGGTTAAAGCAATTATTATATTTTGCTTTTCTTTAATATTAAAAGGGGTTTTCATACAATAATATTTATTATTAATCATAGGCTTTTCATACAATAATATTTATTATTAATCTTTTGGGTGATACTATTCCATCCTTTTTAAACTTTGTCCTTTTAAATTTAGTCCTTTCGATTTGAATTCTCCCCTCTTGTTCCCATTTTTTCCTTTCCTAGAAAATAGACATGTTTGAAAAGCATAATGGCACTTTTTAGCTATATTTTATACTTTTTGAATATATATCAGAAGAATAACTATTACAAGTTGGATTCCTATAAACATACAAATATATGTATCAAGAACAATATATCCCCAATTATATCACAAATATAGATATTGGTTTCATGAGATATAACTAAATAATCCTGAAAGAAAGGATTCCATACTTTAAAAATTAGGCAGTTTTCATTGATGGAGAGCTTCTGAGACCCTTTGATTTGCCTATGTATGATTTGAAGCTCCAAGGATAGACATGTTTTTAGAGTTTTTCTGAATCTACAAGATGATGAATCTTTTATTTTTCACTAAACATCCTGTAGGACTGGTGTCATATAAAATAAACATTTGGATACATTGCTATGAAAGAATGATATTTTTCATAGTCATGTCAGATAAAAATATTTCATATTTTCATTGACATTTTTCAGTGCCTTTTATGGTTCAGCTCTGCTGTGCTATTATGTTTTTAGCTGTTATGTCATCTGTTATGTTACTGAGGGGTCTGACATTAACACTTGTTATAGGTGGTGGTTATGCTTTATTGTTTTTTTTTGTTTTTGTTTTTTTTTTAATGTCATTAGACCTTATGGTATGTGATTTGACTTAGTATTTCACCATTACTGTTAGTTTCAGTATCTGATCCTATTTCTACTTCCTTAGCTGACTCTTGAAATTATCTTTTAGTCACTACATTGCCTTTGATCTTGAGCTTCTAATTCATACCTAACAGTGCCCATGTAATGATCTTTATGGAAAAAATGATAATGCCAGTCCACTTCCTCAAACCCTATACCTAAATTTCCATTGCTTAAAACTTGTCTTATTTAACACTTCATATCCCCTTTCAACTGAAGATGCTCATCTTTCTTCTTGTCTAAGAAATTCTCAATTATCATGCATTTAAGTATGGCTTCCCTTTTGTTATTGCTAAGCCCTCCATCTAGAACTTCTCTCAGACGCTGAAACTTCTGGATCTATTTTCCTTGTCCTCTTCCTTTATTTGTCTATGCCTCTATTTTTCACTCATGTTGTATTTAAAAGGAATGCCCAGGTTCAATCTTCTATCCATATAGTACAGTGTTTGAGTAAGTGTGCTTTGGTGTAAACTGACTTGGGCCAAGTCCAGGGTCCACCTATGTGGCTCTGAGCAAGTTTAATAAGGAAATCGCAGTTTAATTTTTCTGTCTTTAAAATAGAAGTGATAATAGTACTGCTTATTTGACTACTATGAAAAAAATTAAAATATGCAAAGCACTTAGAAGAGTGTCTGACATAATACATGATCTGATATAGGTTCTGTTATTGTTCTAATTGTTGTTTTTCAGCTGTTTCTATTATTTTGTTTTTCACATACTCACTATTCAATGGCTTCTTTTTTGTAACCATCTGTACTATTTCTTATTTGATAAATGTGATGTCCTGTGTTGACTCTCCACGGGTGTTAATTATACGTATCTTCCCATGTATAACCAGTGTCTCTTTCAGTTGCTCTGTTAACTAGTTCTTGGGTATAAGGTATTCATTCAGTCTCTCTTCTGTGAGATGTCTTTTTGCAGACAGCCTGCTATTTTTATTATACTCATCTTCATAGTGGAGATTTTCTGCTGGATTTGTTGCTCCATCTGTTTCGGTGGCTTTCTTGTAGTGACTTTGTATTTTTTTCAATCGTGTCTCATCTGCTTTTCATATTTTGGAAATCCCTCCTGATTTCTTCCACACTGACAGTCCTCCGCATTTTAGGAGTAGCTTGTTCTTTTGGAGAGAGTTCTTCATGACTGGCCTCTGCCTACCTCTACCTTATCTCCCAGCAGAGGCTCCAGTCTCATAAACTATGTGAAATTGTACAAAATTTCCAGTTGCATCCACAATATCCCAATCCCCAAAATTCCTCCTTTATTTATACTAGCTAGTTTTGAAATTTATTTCTCCAACTTATAAGTCTAAGGAATAGCTAGGTAGGAGACAATTCTACTGGCCCATGGTTTCCTCTGCAAGCTGCTTCTTTAACAACCCTTCCCTCCCTCGCTAGAATTGGCCACTACTCCTACTATACCACACCCTAACCTAGTTATTACACTCTTCTCAGAGCATCAATAAAAACTATATTATTATCTTTATTTGTCTGTATACAAGGGGAAAACTTTAGTCATAATCTAACCCTTGATTTCTAACTTCCACTTATAAAGAGAACAGGTGCCAAGGAGGTCTTTCAGTTTTTGAAAGTAGTGATGGATAAAAGTGCAAACTGGAAAGCTGAGGAATATTTAAATAGCATTATATAAAGAAAGAGGCTGGAGGAGGCAAAACCTAGAGTGGGAAGGAGGCTGAAACTAGACACTGAGAGGCTGGGAAGAAGGGACTTTGGAGGAGGAAGAAAAAAGGAAAATGCAATGAAATGAGATTAGGGAAGAATTTTTGTGAGTAGGATGGGAAAAAGCAAAAAGAAAAAGGATGGCTAAAAATTTTTCTGTACAACCTAGATTTTTATATCCCCAAATTTTTGAGCCAGACATATTTCAACATTTAGGTGGATTAAAAAAAAAAAAAAAAAAAAAAAATATATATATATATATATATATATATATATATATAATATAATTCCAAAAGCTAAAACTTTACAACTTTACAAATACAATATATTTTGTAACCCCCCCCCCCAGTGGAGTCTGGGGCAGCACTCTGTGGTCAAACATATTAATGTGTTTTCCAGTGAAAAGCTTGGATGTGTACACAAAAAGTCAGGATAAACAAAGAGTGCAAACAGTCTTAACATAAGTTCAGTTTTGGTTTTGCTGTCAAATGAATACTAAAAATTAATAAGAAATCCTTTTGGTTTTAAGGATTTACTGGGTTTCATAATGACTAAGCAGTGACTCTATAAAATCCTTGCTTTTACTTCTCTGCCAGATCCTCTTGTTCTTAACTGAGCCCATTTATGTGTCTGTGGTCAAATGTTGGGTCATTGATTTGTTGAGGATGGCCCGAGCTGGGATGGTTTGTCTCTCTTCTGTGTGTTTCTCATCCTCAGGCTGACTAGACCAGAAAGCCTCTTGGGGGCTAAGCTTAAAACTAGCACACAGTCATTTTCAATTATTTTGCCAAATCAAATCACCAGCCTGGATTCAAAGTATGGGGGAATAGATACTACCTCTTGATGGGATGGCCTACAAAGTTATATTACCAAATGTGAAGCAAGGATAGATAGGGCCATCTTTGCAATCAGTCTTCTGTAATAATAAAATTCTGAGTCTGAGAGCAGCATAGTGGGCATGGATGGAGAACCAATGACGTCTATGGAGGCCCAGTCACATCCATAGTCATCAGTTGCCTTACCAAATCAATTCCTCCCATTCCCTTTAGTACCAGCAGTGGGATTTCTCTTGAGGTAATCATCTTCTTTTGTGTAGCAACTTTGTGGTTTGGGGGAGAGTGACTATACCCTTTGCACAAAAGCACAAATGAATAAGTCTAATTCCATTCTCCACACCGCAGTGATTGGTTCGGGGAAAGGAAGAAAAAAATCCTGAGCCAAATCCAATATGAAACTTCCTTAGCACAACTGGCTCAGAAATAGTCCAACCAAAATTAAATTCAAGATGTTGACCAGTGGCTCAGGATAGAGGTTGCACTCGGTCCCTGTTTATGCTTATAACCACAAGGTAAATTAGCCTAAGGATAAAGCTGGTACACTGGAGGAGGAAAGAAGCTAACGGATCACAAAGAAACAGATGAAAGTCATGGTTAAGCTATGCAGTTCTTGCCTTTGAGATCAGTCAACAAATCATCAGCTGGATTTGCTTTTCTGATACCTATAAAAGCATGCAAACGTGACATCTTTTCATTCTATCTCACAAAGTAGTGCTAGGTTTAGTTTATCTCCCTCCCCAGTTTTAGCATAGTGCTTTTCTCATCATTGGTGCAGAGTAAGTGTCTCTAAACCCATATAGCCTGAAATTTGCTGTAACATTGTCCTTCTGTATAAAGTAGGAGCGATATTAGTATATTTTTTAAAAGACAGAAAAAAGACTGTAAGCAGACCCCAATTCATAGGGCTCAGTTGATATTTATAGAATAATGTGTAAATCAATTGAAAAATTAAGAACTTAAACCTAAAATTTAACATTCCCTATTGTTCTCCTATTTTGCTACCATCATAGCTAAAACTAAAGCTACAAGTTAGTGCCTTTGATTGAAATGAAAAAAAAAAAAATACCCTGAAAGCTTAAAATTCTCCTTAAAAAAAAGAAAAGACAAAAAGGAATTATTCCATAAATGACAATCCAATCTTTTATTTATAAATAATGAGCTTCAGAATTAGAGAATAAGAAAAGGAAAAGAAACCACAGGCAAGCTGAAGAGCAAATTCCTAGTGACTATCATGAGCATGGCAGTTACACAAACAGCATCCTCATTTTTTTTTTTTTTAAATGCTAAGACTTATTTCGTAAGTCCTTATTGGCATGTGATTTCAGTGTTCCTAGGAAAGGGGTTATTTGGCAGTGGCTATTGCAGAAATTAACTAGAATGGATTCTTTGCAAAAAGGAGAATGAAATAGCAATGTCAAGTGTTACATTCTGTGAGACAGAGCCAGAGCTCTTAAATGGTAAGAATTCTGTCTTTCTTTGACTTTACGAGAATTAGAATGGAACATGTGGTTTAACCAGCAATATAAAGCTCTGCCTTTTAAAAATCAAGACAAAGAAACTTTAAGCAGCCACAGAAATGAAGGCTAAACACTGAGAAAAAAAACATTATAATGAACCGTAAAATATGTAGTGGAAGAGTCTGTCACTGTGCAGAATCAGTGTTACTGTTACATCTGCTAAGCTATGACATCCATCTATCAAAAATACTTTAGAAATACCGAAGTGGATCATTACAATATTACTCTATCTTTCACTGTGGGGGCAGACTATGTAACTCATTACCACATTCTACTAACCCAGCAGTTCACTTCTATTTTTATGACTCTATTAAAGTCTTACATAGTCATAACACATAAGAATATCTCACATGCATTTCTTCAAGACTTAGGATGATAATCAGGTTCAGAAACTGACTTTGAATGATACCAAGGCAAATGAAATTGCAAATCTCAAGTAGAAGCCAACTTGATGTGTCCACCCTTTGCCTAGTTATAGTTGGTGAATCTTTCTATGACAATGTTGCAGTCTGCACTTTTATTGCTTCACACATTTAATAAAATTTATTGAGCACACATTCTGGTCAGGCACTATGCTGGATGCTGGGAATTCAGAGACAGAGGAACATATGATTAATGTACCTACTTTCAAGTTTTTCTCAACTTCAGGCTAGCTTGTAGAAGAAACATTTCCCTCGCCTTTTCTGTCTTCCAAAAAGTGTCAGAAAAATTCTAGTGCTTTAGTCTACAAGCAATTGTTCCTGTGTATTAAATGTCTTGTGGTCCATTTATCTATCTGAAAATAGCCTAGCTATCTCCCAAACTTAACCCAATTGCTTGACTGAACGAGTTTTCTGGCATTCTCTGGAGCAGAATGTGCTGATGCCTTCCATAAACCAGGAAGTTATCTTTCTGCTCTCTTCTCTCAATAGCAGTGAGCAGCCAAGTTCTTTTGGGGGTAAGATGGGAAAAAGCTACCTTAAAATCATCAGAAATGCAAGTGCTAGTTTGGTTCTCAAGCTAAACCAAAAGGGAAATTGTTGGCACATTTTGTCATAGACATTATAATGAAGATAAGAGTCCAAAGTAATTCTCCTTCCATCTAGCTATAAATTAATAGTGAAAACACTATTACAGGCCTCTTATCCTCATAAATATTTGAAATATCATGATCAGAAGTGCTTGCTATTTCTCTTTTAATTGTGCATTTCTCTTTTAATTGTGCACTCTCACTGGAGTGTGTTAGAACTTCTGATTATCTCAAGGGTTTTTTCTGTCATCTCTCTTACCCCTAAAGAAGATGACCTTCAATGGTTAGATGACATAGGCGATATCATGATTTTAAATTAATGTCCATTCTTGCATGTTTGCGTAAGTACGAGTAATATTATTTTTAAAAGAATCCTGTTTTCTGAATATATCATTTACATTCAGAAATGTGTAATCCAGAAATATGTGGTTATCATAGTCATGAACCTTGAATTTCTCTCCTACTCTTAAAAAATAAATTGATTATGAATTTTTACTGCTCTTCCTTGAATTACTTAGGTGTTGAAGAGTTTTGGTCTTGCTTCAGCACTCCCATATCCTCTGCAGATATTTCTGCAGTCACATTTACAGCACTATGTATGCGTTTGTCATTTCTAGCTCACATCTCCCCCATCAAAATGTGAGCGGCTATAGAGCAAAACGTATGGTTTATTCACCTCAATACCCCCACCACCGAGCAGAGTATGGTACCAAAACGTGAAAGCATATTGGATAAGAAAGGAAGAAAGAGTGGTGAAGAAGAATGGAAGAAAAGGAAAATGAAGGAATATAGCAATCAATATGTGGAAAAATATTGTAATCAATGTGGTAGGAGATGGTAGAAACGCTCCATTATAAAATATATTTGGCAAAACCATCATGTTTGTTAAAAGTTTAATTATGATATTTGTGAAAGAGGAGAACACACTCAAGAACAGAAGATAAACATAATAACGATGAGTGAAATAGGCCAGGAACAGAAGGGCAGATATGTCATAATTCCAGTGATAAGAAGTACCTAAAATAGATAAACTCACAGAAGCAGAGAGTAGAGTGGTGGTTGTTGAGGCTGGAGTGAGAGGGAATGTGGAATTGCTAATCAAGACACAAAGTTTCAATTATGCAAGATGAATTAAGTTCTAGAGGTCTGCTGCACAACACTGTCCCTTTAGCTAACAATACTATATCATACACGTACTTAAAAATGCTCTCATGTTAAATGTTCTTACAAAAACAAAATGCACTTAACAAAAAAAAAAGAAAAAAAAAAAAAAGGAAGGAACAAGTAGCATCCTTTAGAGCAGTAAGACTTAGCGATGAGTTTAAAGAGAAATTTCACTTTTACTCCTCATATTTCAGTCTTGTTTGAAGATGTTGTCCACTGATGATAAATGCTTGGTCTCTAGTGTAATGGCTGGCACATGCAGCCAGAATTAAAGGCCTATTTTATAAATTATATAAAAAATAGTTACAAGTTTTTGACTAAGAAGTGGGATCTTGTTTTCTTCTCCCTGAATTATCGGGAGGCTGTTTTTCTGTTACTAACCAAGACAAGGCAGCAGAAGCGACCTCACCTTGAGTGATGTCCCAGGCTAGGTTAAAAATGTTAATGGCAGGTTCTATCACGTTTGCTGGAACACTTGGGTCTGGAGCCTGCAGGGAAGAAATCTGACTGGCCTAAAACCAATACTCCAGATGGCTGTGTCAGTGATTTTCAGCCCGTGTGCCCTGGTAAAATGCTGTGCTGTGAGAGGATCTCAGGTGTGCCACAAAAACCTTAAAGATAATTAATTAAATTATTTCCCCCAAAAGTTCAAACCATAGTATTTTTTTTTTACTCCTTTTTTCTCAACATAATTTAAATGTGCTGTGGAACTTTAACTATAGGCTCAAGTGTGCTGTGAGACAAAAAAGGTTGTAAAACATGACTCTAGAAGCTGCAAATACTTATACAAGTTGTGAAATCTTACCAACACCAATTTAAAATTATGAGGGTCATATGTGGAATGTTCCAGATGAACAAGATCGTTCATGTGAGAAGTACATTTAAAAATGAGAGGTCTCAAATGAGACCCACCCAGGGACACCTATAGAAGTTTCTATGGAAAAAAGTGCAGAAGTTTCTATATAAAAAGATATAAAAAATTTTTCCTTTAAAAGTCTCCTTATAGAGGCAAATAAAATTAAACAACTTAACTGGTAATGAAAATTTAATCTGCCAACCTTTTGACTTAGTTACTATCTCACCCTGAAGGCAAAAAGTTAGATAAAGTGTTTATAAAAGTAAGGCCCTCAGTTTCAGAAGTTTGCTTCTTTTTCAGAACTATCCATGCTAACTCCAGGCATAGAAAATGTTCTGCCTGCCCTATTCCCTAAGGGTTCTGCTCTGAACTTAATAAATAATCTAGTTAAGAAGCAGAAGCCAAGTTGAAAAGCCACTGTTTGGATATTTAGCTGATTATTTTGAATTTTTTGAAAAATATTTACATCTACAAAGAAAAATTGTTAGAAATACTTATTAAGGGAGAAAGTGTTGGTCTAAAGAAGACTCACTTTTGATCATTTTTTTTTTTAACTGAGCTTTCTATCTACATCTTTGTTTATTTAATAAATACTGATATTTAGATCTGAAATCTAAGTTCTGCGCCTTTTCAATATAAATGCTCTACCTATTTCACCTAAAGGCCCTCTCTTTGGAAATGCAAATGTAGGGTCAAAGATTTTTAGATGATCTTAAAATGGGACAAATAAAATACATAGTAATGGGGTTAAAGGAAGAGAAAGAGCTGTCTGCTGGTCCTCCAACATTTTAAGACTTCAAATCAGGTCATTCTTTTTATTATTATTATTATTATTATTTTTATTGTTAAATCATAGCTGTGTACATTAGTGCAATTGCCTGTACCCATTCTAAGATGCACCATAGATGTGGCCCCACCCATTATCCTCCCTCCACCAAAACCTCCCCCCTCCCTTCCCCTTCCTTGGCCCTTTCCCCATAGTCTTGTGCTATAGTTGGATTATGAGAGTTTAAAAAATTTTTTTTCAGAATGTTACAGGGCTACAAATCTTTTGGTTACATAAATTGCTTTTGTACTGATTGAGCCTAAGTTATAAGTGTGCCCATCACCCAGAGGATGGACACTGTGTCCGTGAGGTGGGAGTTCACTCATCCTCTCCCCCAACCCACTTGATTTCTGTTGACTTTCACCTCCATCTGTGCACATAGGTGCTGATAGGTTTTTTAAAATGACTGTTCCTACCCTACTGAGATTTTTTTTTTCTGTCCCATTATTTCTATCAATTAATCATGTACTGTTTTGTAATCATTGTTTAATAAATCATTTTTTAAAGAGGCAAATGTTGGGAATGGAGGGTCCCAGTTTCCTGAACCCAGTCGTCTTGTTTCAATTACTTGGCAGAACTAGAATTCTCAACTGAGGTACAGAAAACTCAAAAGTGAAAGTGTGTAGAAATTGAAAGTAATCCTGGAGCATAAGGGCAGTGGGAACAGAAAAGTGACTTCACACAGTCTTTAGTGTAACAAAGGGAAATTTTGTTTGAGAACAAAGAGAAAGCTTAGAGCACTTCCAAGGAGAGTTGGAAGCAGAAGCGTAAGGTGTAAATAGCCTCTGCCTCTCCATTTGAAATGGTTTGTGACTCTTTCATTGGTCTCTCTGGGCCTCGAGGCACCTGTGTCCTTCCTATCAGTCATTGGTTACTTAGGTTACTCAGTACCCATGTTCTCTTTCCTTTTTGTGGTGAGCAATGCTGAGTGCTGGGCTAACTGTTGAAAGTTTCTGTGGACCCTTCGGACTCCTTGTTCAGCAGGCCAGGCCTTTTCCCCATCCCCTTTCTCACCCACCACACCCAGGCACTATGCCAGGGCTAGCGGTAGAACAGTGAACAGACAAAACAGGCTGCCAGAATGATCCCATTCTCTTGGAACTTTCCTGGTTGAATATTAGAATGTCCCTGGGAGCACTCAAAATCCTGATGCTTTTTGGGTTTCATCCTCAGAGAATCATTCACATATATATAGTGGACATAAAGTTCTCAGAGGTTTCATCCTCAGAGAATCATATATACATGTATATGTGGTGGACATAAAGTTCATGTGCAATAAATTGCAGTTCTCGCCAATAAATTGCACATGAACTTTATGTCCACCGTGTGTGTGTGTGTGTGTGTGTGTGTGTGTGTGTGTGTGTGTGTGTGTGTAGGAAATACTATGTCTTAGGAAGAACAGGTTTAAAGAAGGTAGGAACCTCTTAGCCTCTTGGAAGAAATAACACCTAATGGAGGTAACTACACATTACATATGTGAAAGAAGAAGTATTTGAGGTGTTGACATGGTGAAGACAGATGAAAATTTCATAAACAAAGCTTTTAAAACAAGCATTTTTCAGCCTCAGTCTATCTTTACCTGGGGTGAAAACTATAGATAGCTATGTGACTGCAAAATTTAAAAGAAAACAGAACTAATTTCTCTACTTGTGTTGAAGGTTAGGAACCTATGTGCTGGTTTAGGTAATTTTGAGAGGTTTTTTTTTAGGCAAGCATGAAACAAAGTTTATTGAAAAAGAGAAAGACAGGTTAACAGACTCAGAAAATTTACCAAGCAGGATATGTTTTCCATAGACAATGAACGGATTCCCATTTCGGGGACAAGGAAAAGGCATAGAGTTCTATCAGTACCAACTCTGGTATTTAAACTTACTTGTAAATAATAAATAAAATAAATAGAGCTTAAAACACTGAACTGCTACTTGCTATTGTCAAAAAAGGACATTGGGGTCGTTGTGGTAGCAGGCTGTGAGATGAGGGCAGGGACTCTGTGGCATTTGTACTTTTTGCCTCTGTTTGCTCACTTCTTTTAAGACTCGGCTTAACTGATATTTTTTCCCCAAGAAGTCTTCTATGATCCTGTCAGCACAAAGATATTTGTTTGACAATTTTACAACATGCAAAATGGTCACTGTTACATTATTTATTATTTTAACAGTAAAGCTTTCCTTAATTGGTTGCAAACTCACAGAGGCAAGACTTGAGTTCATTCTTCCCCCATCAGGCCCAACCCGACGTTTTGGCCTTATAGGTCTTTAACGAAGGCTTGTTGAATGGGACAGCTTTGTTTTCTTTGCCTAACTCTGTAATGAAAACTATTATGATATCATTCTTTTTTATTCCGGCTATGATTGCAAGAAGAAACCACAATTTTTTTTTTTTTTTACAAACCTCACTGGATGCAGCAGTTCCTGTGTGCAACTTCTGAAACCAAACCAGGAAAGAACATTATGTATTTGCTGGTAGACAGCAACAAATGCTTCAACTTTAAATACTTTCCCCTGTTTTTTTCCTCATCAGATGAAATCTTTCCATGTTTTAACTCTAAGAGAGATTAAGCACATTCAATCTAATTATGCAACCTACTGGCAAAAGCCGTCTAAATGTGAAACACTCCGCTGGTTGTATTTCACAGTTGCCAATGGAAACGGAGACAAGTTTGGAAAAGTGCAAAGTCAAGTCTGAGCCGTGGCATGATCAGGCCTCTGGGGAAAGGCATTTCCTGGGTCTGTCCTTTCCTTCCTTCACTCTTTGTGTGCATGGTGCATGCGTCCAGTCGGTCTGTACAAAGAACTGAAAATAGTTGTATTTAGGTGGGAATACCATTGACATTAAAAAATGGAGAAAAGCTCTAAAAGTTACAAAAATTCACAAACAAACAAAATTCAACTTGCCAAGGAGTCTGAGGCTTGGTATTTTTTATAGATAGATAAAACACAGTGTATCTAGTGCAGAGGTTCTCAAACTTTTTCAATAGGGGGCCAGTTCACTGTCCCTCTGACAGTTGGAGGGCTGGACTATAGTTTTAAAAAAAAACTATGAACAAATTCCTATGTACACTGCACATATCTTATTTTGAAGTAAAAAAAAAAAACAAAACGGGAACAAATACAGTCACACTGCCTCATGTGACCGGTGGGCTGTAGTTTGAGCACCCCTGATCTAGTGTCAGAAAATATTAATCATAGTATTAAAAAAAATTCCTCATTCCATATCCCCTTAGCAGCCCCTCCAGCTATCAATCTGACTTTGCAGAGTACAGTTGTTATATGCAAGTGTTTTTCTCACTCATGGCAGCATGCTATATTCAGATATACAGGAGTCATTGTACTATTTCCAAAACAAGTTTCTTAAATACTTTCATTCATTTTAGGTTAAAAAATGAAGCCATGAGTTTTCTTTCTAAAAATAATTTTGCTGATTATTTTGAGTGATAGATGGGGTTTACATGACAGCTTCAAGACATTTTAGAAGCGGAAAAAAGAATATTGGCATCGGTGTGGGGAATATTAAGATGCACAAAATGGTTTCCCTGCAAAGAGCACTCGGCCGTGTGAGAGGCTGCCAGATTGGCTGGTTTCTTTTCCCTTCTCTCTCCAGACTTTCATGTGTGTTATCTAATTGGAAAGTCTTCCCAGCTGACTGACAGGTATGGCAGACCCCTGCAGGGCAGTGCTGTGTAACAGGAACTAAGCTCTGTGTTAACATCTCCTTCAACGCCGAGTGCCCACGTGCTCACCTTGGCGTCTTGGACTGTTTCCTGAGCTCCAGGCCCTGCTCTGACGAGCAAGCGAGACTCTTGCAGGTGCTGTGCGCTGCCGCTCTTCCTCTGGCCGGGGGTGCTGAGGTCCCAGCATGACTTGAGGCAGGGCCCACCCAAGGGACCACATGAATAGACCAATTTACAAAAATCTTGAAATGATTAAACTTTGGGTTTCTACATTCTATTTCCTGTCTCAGTCTTGTACTGCTAGCCTCCACCCAAGACCTCCCAGCTGGAACAGCAGTGCTTTCCAGCTGTAGGATTCGTGTTGACTATTCCCATGTGTTCATGCGATTATTTTCACTCATTCAGTAGTCTTATCCCCACCTCCATTTAGCAAATACAGCTGTCGATCACATATGATGCTCTAGGCACAGGGCTGTGAGCACAGTGGAAGGCTGTAGTAGACACAGTCATGTCCACATGGATGGCATAGTCTCCTGAGGGCCAGGGATGTCAATCAAGTTATCACCCCCAATATATTTAAAATAATGTTCTTGGTAGAGAAATAGGATTCTGGTTCTCCCAGACAAAAGGCAGGCCCCCAGACCCGCATCTTAGGCCTTCCCCACCTTAATGCTCTCCTCAGTGATTGCCCACACCTGGGAACAAGGGACTCCGAGCCCTACCAGTCAGAACTTAGCGTGCCAACTGCCAAAGAAAACAGAGGACTCTCTAGCCTAAGGGCCAAGCAGCACAGGTGACCTAGAACAGTGCAGAGTGACCTAGAGCACCGTGAGGTTAATTATCATGTTATTTGTTAGCTTCCAGGGTCTGACAATTGAGTTTGCAAACTCATCCTAGGAAAAAAATGCTACAATTCTCACTGCTGAATGTCACTGCCTTTGGTCACAGTAGAAGTCCTCCCCTGGGAAGCAAAGCACCAACACCAGGGCTTCATACACCCTTCAGAGCAGTTTTGGAACTGTTTTTCAGGAATGGCCATTAGAGCAGGCATCATATTACCTGTAATGTCCAGAATGTCATCAAAATATCTTCTTTTTCCATATTTTTTTTCTTTTTAGGTAAAGAAAAAATCACTGGGGGCCAGATCAGGTGAGTAGTGAGGGTGTTCCAACACAGTTATTTGTTTACTGTTAAACTCCCTCCGGACAGCGCCGGGCGAGCCCTTTTGTCCATTAGTAAGCTGGTTTGGGACCATTTTTTACACACACTTTTCTCTGTCAATGCTGACCTGGTCTGCTACGCTTCTCAAGATCAGCAGATGATTTTGACACATAATTCTACAAATCTCTACAATGTTTCCTTCAGTTCTTTGTTCCTGGCTGTCCTGACGTCTCTTCAGTGACCCTTTCCCTCCCCTCAGAAAAATGTTTAATCCATTTGTACACTACTATTTTCTTCATGGAATTATCTCCATAAACTTGGACTAACATGTTCCTAATTTCTCTTCCACTCCCACCAAGTTTCACAAGAAGTTTAATATCCATTCATTGCTCTAATTCAAGGTCCAACATTCTTGTGAAGGGCCAAAAAATTATGCAACAACAATAACGAACGCCACTCAGCAAGACACTGTCACACTTCAACACGAGCACAGCTGTGAGACGCTGATAGACCAAGGTTATGAACCCTTACTAGTCGTTTGTACCATGTTCCCAACATACACTCACAATGGCAGGTTGGGGAACTTAATTGATCTCATAGATCTACATTGTACGCCCCTCAGTGGGCTTTCAGAGAGGCTCATGGGAGGTTCAGATGCAAAGTAAGACTCACTGTTTCTAATAAGACTTCCAAACCGTGAGGTGGGCCTAATCCACATAGTATAAAACAGAACCCCAGCCCATAACTAAAGCTTTCTTTTTCTTGTCACAAGGGAAGAGGGGCATTCCTTGTCTATGAATAAGACATCTTACCCTGTAAACTTATATCTTGCTCTTACTCTGTAAACCTGCCTTTTTCTTCCTATTAAACCTTGCTTCATGCTTGCTTTACTTTGGGAGTTGTGGTCATTCTTTAGCCAAGAGCACACCAAGAACCAGGAAAGCAAACAGTGCCTGAATTGCTACATTATGAAAGAGTGTACAGAGTAAAAGGGAGAGAGGTAGGTAGGCCTTCTTCCAGAAAAATTCCAACTTGCTAAACCAAGATCTGGAGGATGAATTGTAATAATATTGCCAAAGGAGTGAGGTGGTGACAAGCAGAGCATTTCACAGAGGAAGCCATGCACAAAGCTTTTCTGGCAGGAGGGGGCTCAGCATTTCCCCAGCTCTAAGTGAGGGCAGCATGAGGACAGCACAGAGTGAGAAGGAATAGGGAGGAGGTGGAGTTGGAGGAGGCCCTGGAGATCTCACCAAGGTGCTGATCAGAGACTAAGGAATGATTAAAGCCATTCTGTAGAGCATGACGGTACAGTGAGTAGACTTACGATTTTTTTTTTTGAGACAGAGTCTAACTATGTCGCCCTCAGTAGAGTGCTGTGACATCACAACTCACAGCAACCTCAAACTCTTGGGCTTAAGCAATTTTTTCACCTCAGCCTCCCAAGTAGCTGGGACTACAGACATCTGCCATAACACCCAGGTATTTTTTTTGTTGCAGTAGTCATTGTTGTTTTAGCTGACCCAGGCCAGGTTTGAACCTGCCAGCCTGGGTGTATGTGGCCAGCGCCCTACCCACTGAGCTACAACTTATGATTATTTTTAAAGAACTTTTGGCATCAAAGTTGAAAGTAGATTAGGGTGGAGGAAGGAGTGAGGTAGTCAGTGGTAGTCCTGGTGCAGATGACAACCCCTGGGCATCGGTGGTGGTGGATACAAGAGATGATAGATCAGTAGATCAGTTGGAGAGGTTTTCCAGAGCAGATCCATTGTGCCTAGTGATATAAAATTGCACATGGAATGTGAAGGAGATTTTAGGATGCTCTGACTACTGTAGTAATTCGGGGGGGGAGGGGAGAAACACTAAAAGAAGGTCTCATTTAGAGAAGAAGATTATGAAGGCAGTTGTGAACACATTGAGTTTCTAATATGGAATGGGAGATGCCCAGGGGTCACTTGGATATTTAGGTCTGTTGAATCAAGAGAATGACTGAGGCAAAAATCTCAGTCAATGGAAACTTATTAAGCTAAAATTGAGGTTGTGGCCTGAAATAACACAAACTGCCAACAAGCTATGACTGTTTTTTTCCCAAAGCGGAAATTAAAACCTTCAGCATTTTAAAGGCATACATAGAGAAAGAAAAGGGAAGGGTAGGACAGAGGGGTAAGAGGTCTGATGAGACAAAGTTATCATATTCTTGTGAGACCCAAGAAATCTACATTTTTGAATTCAATAAAGGGAATGTTAGAAAGGAGGGAGGGAAGCATCAATTATGTAGACATCTCTGGGTAGGTGGAAGAACATTTGATTCTGTTTTGTCTCTAGTTCTATAAACATAAACTAGAAATTCATTATTAGCGTGAAATTGAATAGGATTTATTTTTAGGGGCTAGACATAGATACACTTTGCAAGCCCTTGCTTGTGGGAGGTTAGCAAGGGATTTCCTTAATGAATAATTTGTGGGGTCCATTTTTCACAGGTTCCTGAGGCCTTCTTTACCTTTCTCCATCACATAAGGAGTTGTGGAGGGTGCTGCTATAACTGATTTTCACAGGTCTCAGGGGCAGGAGAGAGGTCTAAGTTGGAAGTATCCATTTGTGCATCATCAGTGTATAGATGATAATTGCAACCATGAGTATGGATGAGCGCTCTTGAAGAGTGGGTGTGAAGTGAAAATGTAGAAGGGCCTAGGACTAAGGACTATGATGTTCCAACATGTAATGGTCCAACAGAAGACATGAAATTACCATTGAGGAGGATAATTACACTTGATCTTAGCCAAAAGGCTGAGAAGTGTTGAGAAGGGAAATTACAGAGAAAACTGGGAAAGAAGGGTGAATGTTCTTTCTCTGTCCACTTTGCTACTGTGTTCCTTGGGAAGCTAATTTCTGGGAATTATGTTGTCAAGTCTCCCTTTGATGTTGTACTAAGCCAAGGAGAGAAGGGAGCTAGCAGGTATATATGTAACGTTTTCCTGCCTC
The DNA here is from genome assembly GCA_963574355.1 of Loris lydekkerianus. Taxonomy (NCBI): domain Eukaryota; kingdom Metazoa; phylum Chordata; class Mammalia; order Primates; family Lorisidae; genus Loris; species Loris lydekkerianus. The sequence continues at coordinate 28,673 of CAUYPK010059239.1, read as the reverse complement.
CCCCCACCCCTGCCTTGTTATGCTGTGGCTCGAGAACAGCTTCATTCTTCGAAAGCCTACAGTTTCTATATTAGTGAGTAGTTGAAGAGGACATAAAATACAGCAAAAAACCCAAACAAACAAGCAAAAAAAACACACATGTACCAATGAGTCTTCAGAGACATTTTGATGGAGTTAAGCAGAAGAGCACAGCCGGCAGCAAATTACAGTACAGCAGATGAGATTTAAGGCTCTGTTCATACTAATATCCACTGAGACTCAGCTGTCCTCTCTCTTTATCTTTTTCTTCATCTCCCATCTGTTTTTCAACTTACTCCAATCTGACCATTTACCAATATTTTTCACAAAGAGGAGGAGAGTCAGAGGAAGGTGGCTGGAGGTGAATATGGGCTTCAAGGACAGTTAACAACAAACAAATAATCATTCTAGTACCCAGCATACACCTGGGAGGAGCTGGCACCCACACCTGAATACCTGAAATGTATTACTGTTCTCTGTTTCCAGCCAGGATGGCCCAAACGTGTATGATAAGGTTTGTTTGCCTCTCTAGTGGGAAGGGTCTTGATCAAAGTAATTTAAGGGGTCCATTTAGTTCTGCTGACTATACCAATGGCTAGAGGGGCATTCACTTGAAAAGTTTAAGCAGTAAAAAGAGAAAGTAATTGAAAAGGACTAAACTTATATTCCAAAATGAGAATGATAAAAAGCATTCCACGGAATTAATAATAAAACATAACTAATGAGCCAGTCCTGAGATTAATATTCACATCTGCTTTTGAATGTTATTGCTAAATCTTTTTAACCAAGCAGAGTTAAAGACTTATCTCTGATCTGGTTTTCTCTTCCTGACTTGTCTGTGTTTTTCTGTACATGTCTCATGTCTTGTTCTCATCTGTGCTAGGAAAGTTGTATCTTTAGAGTCTGGGCTTTAATTAACAATTATAGAAGACTTCTTTTTGAGAAACCAAAATTGTCATTGCTCTGAGTTCACTGTCAGTACAGAAACATTATCAGCTTTCTTTAAAGGAGGTGGCTTCCGTCCCGTACTTTCTGTTAAAAGCCTCTTCTTACTGTGCTTAACTTTTTGGAAAGAGCCTTTTCATTTGCTAGGCCACAGCTGTTGGCTTCTTTTTGAATGCTGTCTTAATGCCTCTGCATTCTACATACATGTCACGATGTTAGGGGCTTTATTTCACTTATTTCTGTGATGGGAAAGTAATTTACATTATGAGTTTGAACTGAAAAAGATCCCCCATTGGGCAAGAACAGTAATGCCACTGGCAATTCCTGTCTAAGCCTGTTAAACTTCTTTCCTGTATGCGGAAGCTCAGGAGTTTAACTGCTTAAAGCCAATATCATGTAGGTTACGTAGTACCCCAAATTAGAGACATACAAAGGAGTTTTAATAAATAAGGGTACAGAAATGAAGTGTAAAACTGGATTGAGAATTCAAAATCTGAAAGACACAAATTCCAAACTTTTCAGTGACATAGATATTTTATACTTGGGAATAAAATAGTCCTAATAATTGTTCTGTTGTTAAGGCTTTTTATGATGGTGAAAGATTATGAGCCCAATCCACCTACACAGAGTGGGAACAAAGCACTCTGTGGATTTGGATCAGATATTACCATCCTGGCTTAGCAAATCTATTTTTACTCCCCATGGCCTGGACTCTAGACTCTGCACAGGTGTCTGCTTTCTGCCTGTACGACATAAGCTGAAACTCCCTGGATTCCAGTAGTTGGCTACCCCTAACTCTATCAGTCCCCTCTGAGTTATCTCTCATCCCAGTGTTGTCCCTGCTAGCCACCTTCCACATGGTACTAGCAATGAAAGCGCGTAGAGTGAGAATTAGATGGAGTCTGTCAGCCTGGGGGGGGGGGGGGCGGGCGACGTGACACAGCTCGTCTTCACTTTCCGTCTCTCAGTCTCTCATTCTTACTGTTTTGTAAATTAGCTCCCACCTTAAAGATACCCATGTTAAATAGTGTAAGAATCAACTTCTGAATTAGAAATGTTGTAATAGGGTGGCAATGAATTTTGCTAATTATTATTTAAAGTAAGGGTTATTGTGGTCTTTGCTTTAAAAAGATTGATTTAGGAAATTAACTTTTGAATAAAAAATGTTGTAATAGATTGTCACTGAGATGTGCTGATTATTATGTAAAATAAGGGTTATTGTAGTCTTTACTGGGAACCATTATGTATAAAAGTGTAATTTTAGGAATGGAAGAACAGAACAGTCTTGAAGAGTTTACTCTCACTGTTCTCCAGAATATTGGTCTTCTGACAAAATTTGGTGGTCCTATCCCTTCTGTCTCCGTAGATTGGTTGCCAGTGACAGATGGCAGAACCCTCTTTGTCTGGTAACAGCAAGACCATATTAAAAAAAAAACAAAAAACCATATTGCATCATGTAAAGACATTGAGTTTGTGATGAACTTATAGGGTGAATTGGGGCACTAAAACAGGTGAGTAAATATGATTGTTGTTATTAATAGTTGACATATAGTTCTATCTTTGCTTATGTATATTTTCCCATAAGCATAGAGTTTATAGGCAAATTAACATAAACTGTTGCCCAAAGATATTCAATGATAGCTTAAAAAAATGTCAGCTGGTATACTCAAGATACACTTTCTTTCAACTCATGAGAATGAACTCATTCTAAATATAATGGCCTATAAGCAAGTGAAAAAAATGGAAGGTAGTGAAAGAGCCCAGGAAATTTCACCCCAAAATATGACTCCTTGAAATAAAGGGTATTTAGAATTACGGGCCCTTTGAGATACAAAAGCATTGGAAGGGGCTTTTCCAGTATCTGAATAAACTGGACGATAGATCGAAAGATCCAAGGGGCAGTTGACTTCCCTTCCTTTCCCTGGTATCTCAATATATTGCAGAAAAAAAGATCAAGAGTGCAACCAGATCTGGCTCAAATTATTTTAAACACAACACCTGTCTTTCAGGTTAGCTGAAGTCAATCTGCTTCTCTCATTCATTGTCCTCCTTAGCACCATCTGTCACCCCTAAACAGAAATACCCAGATAAAGTCATTTCCCCTGTCCTCTCTAAAAGGTATGTATATTTAAAAAAATCTGGATCCCACTGCGGTATTTAGTAAATGCATTGTGATTCTCCCCATGCATATGTTAGATAGATAGACCTTTCTCTTATTACTCTGCCTTAATTATGAGTGGATCTTTTAGCAAACTTTGGCGAGGTGGGGGTCAAGTTTCCCGTCATCCCTGCAGTAGCTATGTCTTTACAATTAAGCAAATCAAATTTTTGAAGACTTTTGGAAATTTTGGCAAATCATGAATTTTTTTTCTTTCAAGTCACCTGCATGATGAAAATGGATTAGAATACGATTATGAATTTAAGATGCAAAATGCTGAAGTTGGCTGCCTTCTTTTTTAGGTTTAAGAATTTTTCATTGGTTTACTGTTACTGAGGTAATCAAATTTAGAAGATAATAGTTTTTGAACAATTTTAATAAACTGCATTTTCTCAAACCTTTTATTGTTTAATGGTCATATATTTGGAGGCCTTGTCATGGATGCATATAATTCTCTATATATTTTGAACCTCATAACTCATTACTTTATTAAATTTTATTATTTATTTAGTTATTATTTGTTTAGATATATTTACATATTGGTCTTCTCCCTTTTTATTTCTTCCTGAATTTTCAAGTTTCCATTTGGAATCACTTCTCATTTTTTTCTTTTTTCTTTTTGAGACAGGATCTTGCTCTGTTACCCAGGACAGAATGCAACAGTGTCATCATAGTTTACTGCAAATTCAAACTCCTGGGCTCAATTGATCTTCCTAAGTAGCTTGGACTACAGGAGTATGCCATGACACCTGCCTAATTTTTCTTTCTTTCTTATTTTATTTTATTATTTTTTCTGTAGAGATGAAGCCTTACTCTTGCTTAGGCTTGTCTGCACCTCCTGGCCTCAAGAAATCCTCCTGCCTTAGCATCCCAAAGTGTTAGGATTATAGGCATAAACCACCATGCCTGGCCTTAGGAATCCACTTTTTAAAAAAATTCCTTTAGCATTTTCTTTTGGGTGGTGTTGCTGGTGATTACTTCTAGTTTTTGTATTTATGAAGTTTTTATTTCAATATATAAGTTCTTGAGAGATATTTTTGTTGGGTATAGACTTCTAGGTTGTCAGTATATTTTCAAAAGAATTATGTCAATTGCCTCTAAGATATCATTGGTTTCTTTAAAAAATCAGTTACCAGTACCATTGTTGTTCCTTTGAAGGTAATCTGACTTTTTCTTACTACTTTTAAAATATTATTATTATTTTTTTTTTTGGAAGAGACAGAGTCTCACTTTACCACCCTTGGTAGAGTGCTGTGGTGTCATAGCTTATAGCAACCTCCTGGGCTTAAGCAATTCTCTTGCCTCAGCCTCCCAAGTAGCTGGGACTACAGGTGCCCACCACAACGTCCGGCTATTTTGTTGTAGCAGTTTGGCCAGGGCCAGGTTTGAAACCGCCACCCACGGTATAGGGAGCTGGTGCCTTACCCACTGGGCCACAGTGGTAAAATTGATAGATATTAATTTTATATCTTTTTTTGGTAGTTTTATACTGATGTACCTATGTGCAGTTTTTATTTAATTTTTTTTTCTGCTTGGGATTTATAAGAATTCTTATCTGTCAATTTTGGACAATTCTTAATCATTGCCTTTAAATGTTGCTTCTGCTGGATTATCTATTTTCTTTTTTTCTGGAATTATAAATAAGCATAAGTTATACTTTATTTTCCTATTTCGTATGCTATACATGCATATATGTGGATGTAGTATAATTACTTATAAAAACACACAGATGATCCCTCCATGACTTATGATGGTTTGATTTATGACTTTTTTTAATTTTATATTGGTGCAGAAGTGATATGCATTCAGTAGAAGCCATTTGTCAGATTTTGGATTTTGATCTTTTCCCAAGCCATTCGTTGTACAATACTCTGTGTTAGTGCTGGGCTGCAGGGCAGGCTTCCATTCAGCTACACAAACACAGGGTCAACAACCATATACTCTGTTGCCAGTGGTTTTTGAATATTGTGTTTTGTGTTCTTATATCCCATATGTCTGCAAAATGCCCAATTGTGTACAGTATTAAACACTTTTTTTTTTTTTTTTTTTTTTTGAGACAGAGCCTGAGTAGAGTACTGTGGCATCACAGCTCACAGCAACCTCCAACTCCTGGGCTGAAGTGATTCTCCTGCCTCCGCCTCCCAAGTAGCTGGGACCACAGGCACCCACCACAACGCATGGCTACTTTTTGGTTGCAGCTGTCATTGTTGGACCTGGGCTGAATTCGAACCCGCCAGCTCAGGTGTTTCTGGCTGGCGCCTTAGCCGCTTGAGCCACAGGTGCTGAGCCTAAACACTATTATAAAATAGGCTTTGCATTAGAACATTTTGCCTACTCTGAGCATGTTGTGAGTAGGCTAGGCTAAGCTATGATATTTGGTGGGTTAGGTGTATTAAACACATTTCAACTTACTGTATTTTTAACTTACGATGATTTTCCAGGATGTAATCCCATTGCAAATTGTGAGCCTCTGTATTTATCTATATCTATTTATATCTATTATCTCTCTCTATAAATAATTTATATGTAAAATTAAAATTATTTAGCCTACTTTTCAGTTCACTATCTTTTCATCTTTGTCTAACCTGCTTTTAAATCCCTCTATTAGTTTCTTTTTTATGGTTTTAAAATTATTACTAAGATGTTAACTTTGTCTTTTAATTTCTTGAAAACTCTAATTATGCTTATGTTAAATTGTATTTAATAATCTCATCATCTAGAATCTGTCTTTTTTTGTTCTTTTGGTTAATTTTCAATTATTTTCTTATATGCCCAGTTTTTTTTTTTTTTAATGGAATGCCAGACATCATATGTGAAAATTTTTAGAGATATTTTAAAATTGTGGATGATGTTATCTTCTTCTAAAGATTTTCTTTTGCTTCTACTAAGCAGCTATTGTAGAAACTAACAGACCCAGATATACTTTCATTTAATTAGGTACAGTGATGATTCAAACTTAGCTTCAGTCTCTGTTAGCACTGGTCTATTTTTTGTGAACTTAACTCCTAACAAGCATTCTTTACATATCCCAGGCAAAGCTTTGGGTGTTTGTCATGTTATCTCCTCTTTGATGAAGACTTGAATCCCAATTTTTGTTCCAAGAGTTTCTGGATCACACTCAAAGCTAAGATCAAGTTTTTAGATTCTTAGCTGTCATTTTTTAAAATCAACAGTCTCCTGAAAGGAAAAAGCAATCTCAAATATCAGACTCACCTTTCTAGGTTTTCTGCCAATCCCGGATTTTGGCTCTGTGATTTCTTACTGGCTTTCCAGCTGTTTGATGCCTCAAAAATACATATTTTACATTTAATTTAGTTTTTCACGTTGCTCTCAGAGGATAGATTGGTACAAAATCACTTTTTTAGTCATTGTTTTATGTGTTTAAAAAACAAGTTTCTTAAACTATTCAGACATGAACCTGCAATCAACACACTCATCATTTAAAAACAAATATTGTAACTTGATATGAATGTAGAATATCAATAAATTATTTCATTTTCTGTTATTTATTAAAGTCAAAGTGCCTAGGTTAGTTCCAATTGGACTTTTTTCCCAAACATTTTCCCGAAGCATGTGATGATGATGATGAATAAAGCAATTTGGAAGAAAAGGGCTGAGAAGGCAAATATTTTCAGATGTTAATGTATTTTCAGGGAGGAAATATGTAAAACCGCTGAAAAGCTTCTGATTGTTGTGACTGACTAGTGAAACTAACATAGAAAAAGAAATACGCGTTTTTGTTTCTTTTCTACTTAGGTTTTTTTTTTACTATAAAAACAAAATAATATTTTGTAGTATTCAAGAATAGTATATAATATATTATGTGTAAAAACAAGATATATGAAGTAGTATTCAAGAATTCTACACAGGTAATGTTTTATTTATTTATTTATTTATTTATTTATTTTACAGACTAAGAGACAAATGTTATTAACTGTCCCCTTATTGGTGGAGCTAAGTTTGATTGCCTCCTTAAGGTAGTGACAGCTGACTTTTCCATTGCAAAGATATATTTTTCTTTCCATAGATATTAAGTAATTTGTAGGAGTAATACTTTCAGATTATATAGTCTCCAACAGGAACACAGTAGTTGCTTTCATAATGACTGATGATCCCTGCTTGAATCAATTTATTAACTGTGGCTTATAAAATGGTGATTTTCTATTCCCTTCATTCTTTTTCTATTAGCTGGAATTCACTGAACAGGAACCCTCCCCTTCCTCCACCCCTTTTTTTGAGTATCACAGAAGGGCCCTTTCTCCCTTACCACACTCTTTCTGAGCAGCACAGTGTTTCAGAATCTGGTTTTCCAGGTGACTCTGGCATACACTCCCAGGCCTTGTATTCTACTCCAAGTACCCTTTAGTAGTTCAATTTTTCCTTAAACAGATCTCCTTTTAAGACTTCTTTTCATTTAAGTTAATCAGAGTTAGATTTTAGTATGTGCAATTCAAATGTTTCATGTGACTACTAAAATTTGAAAAATTTCTTTCTAAAAGTTGGTACCCACTTGCAAAACTACTTGCAGTGTTTGAAGATCTCAGTCCCTCTTCACCATATTGTGCTTATGTCTGTCAAGTATTAAACTAACCTTAAAGTAATTATATCTAATCTATAAAAACATTTTTGGCCCTTTGGGAAGGTAGGGCCATTGTTGCTGTTGTTTGTATTGAATAAAACATTTTATCAACTTCTTAATTCTTAGAATAGGAAGTAAATTCTACTTGAGTACGCCCACGTATACTCATTGAGAATGTATTATGTGTTAGGGGTTGGAGCTTTAACAACAAAATGAGAAAGACATTGTTCTATCTTTGTAGCTTCTAGTCCAGTAGAAGATACAAATATTTAAACATGCAATGATATTACAAAGAACCTGTATTTTAATGACTCTCAGACGCTTCGGCATTTTGTTTTGTTTTTCTAATGTTCCCAGTAGAAAATTTTTACACAACTATCTCATGATTATCACTTGGTCGGCTATGCTATCAATTATATGATATATCCTCATTTCAGAAATATTAAAATATGGAAAATATGTGCATCTTGGAAGTGATGAAATGAAATAGTGCCTGGGAAAACCATAGAAATGGTCATAGACATTCAAAGTGGGGGAAATACTTGTGAAGGAAGTATAGTCTGAGAACTGAGAATTGAGCAAGACTTTCTGAAGAGAATGGGAAAGCAGATTCCAGGCAGAAGTTACTTTCTCTGACCATTTCCTCATCTTTGAAAGCAAAAGGTTGGGTGCTAGTTTAAAACAAACATATTATATGAATTTTAGAGTTTTATTTATTTTGTGTTAGCAGTGATGTATTTTGAAGAAAATTCTATCTGGAAGGTTAATGCATAAAACACATACAAGGGTAATTGCTATGGTCAAGAGAGTAGAGGTGAGGTGAGGGGGAGTTCTTCTCTCTCACCTTCCCTTCTGCCCTTGAAAGGGCTGCCAGGAGCACGGCTGAAAACCACTGATCAAATGTTCCCAAGATCCCTTCTACTTTTAATGGTCTATAATTCAATGCAGCATACTCATTTGGACACTATATGAAGCTCAATTTAACTTCCAAAGGTTATACAACTGGTAAGTTACAAAGATGGGCTTTGATGCACACAGTCTGATTCTAAGTATAAGATCTTAGCCTTATACTTAGAATATCTCAACTGCCTCTGCAGGGTTAATGCTAATTTTTGTATCCTTAAAATAGGAATGGCACTTTATTCTAAGGGTATCGAGGAACAAATGAACTTCATATATTTATGCATGAGTAGTGTTCAAGGGGTGTGTCCACAGACCTTGCCATTTCATCTATTATTACTTAAAAAATTCCCCACAAATTCCGTCATTTCAGGCAATAATAATTGTATACACAGATGTTATATACATATGTATTTATATATATATTATACATATAATATATACATATATATTATACATATAATATTATACATATTATACATATTATATATATATATATATATAATACACACATCCACACACACACACCTTAGTAGTTTGGAAATTCTAATGACTGGGAGTCAGCCAAGTGGCCTGGTGATTCTTCTGCTCCAGTGCCTAACTCCAGGCACTGACTGCGGTTACTCAGTGTTACGCAGTGAGTGGCTGGGCTGGCCTGGAGGCTTTTCTAATGTGCTCAAGGCCTCCGTAGGCTATGTTCAGTTGAGTCCTCTTTCTCAACATGGTCTTGGGGTTTTCCACTTGGTTACTCCATCAGAGTGATTGACTTCTTTAGAAAGTGACTGAAGGTGCCAGCAGGGAGTCTTCCAAGAGAGAGGAAGTGGAAACAGACACAGCATCGCTTATACCAGGCGTCCTCAAACTTTTTAAACAAGGGGCCAATTCACTGTCCCTCAGACTGTTGGAGGGCTGAACTATAGTTTAAACAAAAAAACTATGAACAAATTCCTATGCACAGTACACATATCTTATTTTGAAGTAAAAACAAAATGGGAACAAATACAATTCACACTGCTTCATGTGGCCCATGGGCCGCAGTTTGAGGATGCCTGGCTTATACCATATGCTACATCAGTCATAGCAAGCATTTAACCTACACATTCATGAGATAGAGACATATACCCAATCTTTTGGTGAAAAGAACATCAGAGAATTTGAGGCCATCTTTAACTTGCCACAGACATGGCCGAAAACAGTGTCTGTTAGAGCACAGGCAGCAAGTGCAGATACAGTAGAGCCTGGATTTATATTTTTCCCCTCCAGTTTCAGGAGAGAGGGAATTACAGTATGCTAGAAGATTTATGAAGCAATTCACTTAGTCAACCAAGTATGAAGGTTGCTTTTTATCTTGGGAAGTGAAGGCTGAATATAAGAGCACTAAGGCTCATTTAAAAGAACCACCAATCTCGAGAAAAGTAGAAAACCAATATGAATAAAGTAATTGAAGCAAAGGTAGAGGAGCAAAATAAGATACAATTTTATGTCAGAAAAAGTTTAAGGTTAAAATGTACTTTTACTGTGGCTCAAGAAATTGCCTAGTTGTCAAGTATTGAGATTTTGGGATGGAGGAAATAGCATGACAGTCTATCTATCTATCTATCTATCTATCTGAGCCACAGATGCTTCCCCTATCTATTTATTGTTTGGGATTCATTGAGAATACAAAGAATTAGTTTACACTGATTGCCTTTGTTAGATAAAGTCCCTCTTTTAATTGTGTCCCACTCCCAAGAGATGTGCCATACACTGTGACCACACAACCCCCTGTCTCTTCCCTTCTCCCCACTCTCTCATTCTCCTATCCCCCCGTCTACTGCCTTCATATTAGAATTGAGTACATTGGATTCTTGCTTGTGATGCTTTACTAAGAAGAACGTGTTCCTCCTCTATCCAGGTTAATACAAAAGAGGTAAAGTCTTCATCTTAAATGTCTGAATAGTAGTTCATGGTATACATATACCACAGTTTGTTAATCCATTCCTGGGTTGGTGGGCACTTAGCTTGATTCTACATTTTGGTGATTGTAAATTGAGCTGCAATAAATAGTCTAGTGCAAATGTCCTTATGATAAAAGGATTTTTTTTTTTTTTTTCTGGGTAGATGCCTAGTAATGGGATTGCAGGATCAAATGGAAGGTCTAATTTGAGTTTTTTGGGGATTCTCTATACTTCCTTCCAAAGGTTGTTTGTTTGCAGTCCCACCAGCAGTGTAAAAGTGTTCCCTTCTCTCTATATCTATGCCAGATATTTCTGTAGTTTTGAGACTTTGTGATGTGGGCTATTCTCAGGGTAGTTTTGACTTGCATTTCTCTGATGATTAGGGCCAATAGGCATTTTTTCATGTTTGTTAGCCATTTGTCTGTCTTCTTTAGACAAGGTTCTATTAATCTTCCTTTCCCAGTGATATATAGGATTATTGGGTCATTTTTTGTTGATTAATTTGAGTTCTCTGTAGATCCTTGTTATCAAGCTTTTGTTTGATTCATAATATTCAAATATCTTTTCCCATTCTGAAGGTTATCTATTTGCTTTGGTTGTTGTTTCCTTAGTTGTACAGAAACTTTTCAGTTTAATGAAGTCCATTTGTTTGTTTTTGTTGCAATTGTCACAGAGGTCTTCTTCATTAAATCTTTCCCCAGGCTAATATCTTCAAGTTTTTTTCCCCCACACTTTCTTTGAGAATTTTATTGTTTCATGCCTTAGATTTAAATCTTTTATTCATCTCAAATCAATTTTTTGTAAGTGGTAAGAGGTGTGGTTTTTTACATGTGGTTATCCAGTTCTCCCAACACCATTTATTGAATAGGGATTCATTCTCTCAGTGTAAGTTCTCGTTTGGTTTATCAAAGATCAGGTGGCTGTAAGAAGTTAGTTTCATTTCATGATTATCTATTCAGTTCCAAATGTTAATGTCTCTATTTTTGTGCCAATTCCATGCTGCTTTGCTCACTATGACCTTGTAATATAGTGTAAAGTCTGTTAGGGTGACACCCCCGGCTTTGTTTTTGTTACTAAGAATTCTCTTTGAAAGGTTTCTTCTGGTTTCATACAAAATGAGGAATTATTTTTTTCCAAATCTTGAAAATATGATGTTGGAATTTTAAGGGGGGGGTGCATTGAATCTGTAGATTGCTTTGGGAAGTATAGACATTTTAACAATGTTGGTTCTTACTAGCCATAAGCATGGTATGTTCTTCCATTTGTTAATATCTTCTCCTATTTCTTTTCTTAAGGTTTCATAATTTTCTTTGGAGAGATCCTTCACCTCTTTTGTTATGTATATTCCTAGGTATTTCATTTTTTTCTGAAGCTATTGTGAAGGGAATTATGTCCTTGATTAGCTTCTAATCATGGCTGTTATTGACATCTAAAAAGTCAACTAATTTGTGGACATTAATTTTGTATCCTTATACATTACTAAGAATAAGATCATATCATTGGTGAAGAGTGAGAGTTTGACTTCCTCTGCCCCTATTTGGATGCCCTTTATTTCCTTCTCTTGCCTGATTGTACTAGTTAGAACTTCCAGCACTATGTTGAATAGTAATGGTGACAGAGGACAACTTTGTCTGGTTCCAGTTCTAAGTGGGAAAGCTTTCAGTTTTATTCTATTCAATATAATATGAGCTGTGGGTTTTTTGTAGATGGCTGCTATCAGATTAAGAAATGTGCCACATATGCCTATATTCTTCAATGTTCTAATTAGAAAAGGATGCTGCTTTTATCAAATGTTTTTTCTGAATCTATTGTGAGGATCATATAGTCTTTGTTTTGCTTCTGGTGAATTACATTCATGGACTTGCATGTTAAAGTAGCCTTGAATCCCTGGGATGAACCCTACTTGATCATGATGAATGATATTTTTTAATGTTTAGCTGTAATCTATTGGCTAGGATTTTATTGAGAATTTTTGCATCTATATTTATTACTGAAATTGGTCTGAAGTTCTCCTTTTTAGTTGAGTTTTACCTTGGTTTTGTCATTAGGGTGTTGTCTGCCTCATAGAACATATTGGGAAAGATACCTTCCTTCTCAATTTTTCAGAATAATTTCTGCAACATGGATATAAGCTCTTCTTTGATGCTTTGGTAGAATTCTCATGTGAAGCCATCTGGACTAGTGCATTTTTTTGTTTTGTTTTTTGGTTGGGAGTTTTTTATTTTTTCTTTGATCTCAGTTCTTGACATTGGTCTGTTTAAGAGGTATATTTCTTCTTGGTTAAGTTTAGTGGGAGGGTGCGATTCCAGGTATTGATCTATTTCTTCCACATTTTCAAATTGCTAGGCATAGAATTTCTTGTAGTACTCAGAGATAATTTTTAGTATCTCTGTGGCATCTGTTGTTATTTCCCCTTTATTATTTCTGATCAAGGTTATTAGAGATTTTTTTCTGTTTGTAGTTAATCTAGCCAAATGCTTATATATTTTATTTAGTTTTTCAAAAAACCAACTTTTTGTTTTGTTAATTTTCTGAATGATTCTTTTGTTTTCAATTTCATTAACCTTTGATTTAATTTTGGTTATTTCTTTTCTTCTGATGGGTGTGGGATTAGATTGTTCTTCTTTTTCCAATTCTATAAGATGGGCTATGAGGTTGTTGATGTGCTCCCTTTCTGTATTTCAAATGTAAGCATTTAAGGCAATAAATTTCCCTCTAAAGACTGAATTTGCTGTATCCCACAGGTTTTGGTAACTTGTGTCTACATTGTTGTGTTTTAGAAATTCAAAAATTTCCTCTTTTATCTGTTCCTGAACTGAACTATCATTCAGCATAAGGTTGTTTAATTTCCATGACTTTGTGTGGGGATGAACATTTTTATTGGAGATGAGTTTCACCTTTATTGCCTTGTGATATGAGAAGATATAAGATAAAATTTCTATTCTTTTCATTTCAATGAGGTTTGATTTGTATCCTAGGATGTGGTCTATTTTGGAGTATCTACCATGGGCTATTGAGGAAAAAAATGTGCATTCTTTAGTTGGGATGGTTTATTCTGTATATATCTGTTAATCCCATTCGTTCTAGGGTCACATTTAAATCCTTTGTATCTTCATTTAGTTTCTGTTTAGAGGATCTGTCTAGTTCTGTCAGAGGGGTGTTAAAGTACGTGGATATTATAGTGTTGTGGGAAATCATATTGCTTAGAATCATCAAGGTCTGTTTCATAAATGTGGGAGCATTTATGGTAGGTACATAAATATTTAAAATTGAAATGTCTTCTTGTTATATTGTTACCTTGACCAGTATGAAGTGTCCATATTTATCTTTTTTAACTTTAGTTACTTTAAATATGCTTGCATCTGAAAATAAGATTGCAACCCCACCTTTCTTCTGATTTCCATTTGCTTGAAATATTGTTTTCCATCCCTTAAACCTGAGTCATGATTTGTCCTTCAAGGTTAGGTATGTTTCCTGGAGACAGCATATGGATGGCTTGTGCTTTTTTATCCAATCAGCCATTGGATAAAATGCCATTGACTGTGCCTCTTCAGTGGTAAATTCAGTCCATGGACATTTATACAGAGAATAGATAAGTGTGGTGGAGTTCTATTTATTTTATTTTGTGAAAGTCTGTTGTGTAAATTTATGCTTGGCACTATTGTGGAAGCTATATTTTGATCGTTAGCTTCTAGATGTTTACTTTGCTGGTGGTCCATTGTGATGGTCAGTGTTGAGACTAGGTTTAAGTATTTCCTATAGAGCTAGTCTTGTTGTTGTGAATTTCCTCAGTATTTATATATCTGCAAAATATTTGATTTTTCCATTAATGTTGAGGCTTAGTTTACCATGATACAGGATTGTGGGCTAATAATTGTTTTGCTTAAGTATGTTGAAGGTGGATGAACATTCTCTTCTGGCTTGGAAAGTTTCAGTCTGCTGTCATCCTGGTGGTTCTGCCTCTGTAGGTGAGTAGGCACTTAGTCCTGGCTGCCAGTAGAATTTTTTCTTTCATCTTGTCTTTGGACAGGTTCATTACAATGTTTCTTGGAGAAGCTTTGTTTGAGTTGAGATAACCCAGGGTTTGACATCCATCTGAAAGGAGCATGTCAGGATCTTTAGTAAAACTTGGGAAGTTTTCATTTATGATAGTCTCCAGTAGGGCTTCCATTCCTTTAGGACAATCTTCTTCCCCTTTGGTGATTCTTATTATGCATATGTTTGAATGCTTCATGGAGTCTCGTAGTTCTCTAAGCAACTGTTCTGCATTTTCTATCTTTTTTCTGCCTCGTTGCTTACTTAGGTTAACTTGAAAACTTTATCCTCTACCTCTGAGGTTCTTTTCTCTCATGATCTAACCTATTTTTGATACTTTCTACAGCATCTTTTCATCCATTCCCTGATTGTCTTTTTCATTTACTTAATCTCTGCCATATTCTTTCTATATTCTACATATCTCTCGTCCAACTTTGGGTTCTGTCTTTCCATCTTCTCATACAGTTTTAGTTTTTATCATCCATATTTTGAATTCCCTTTCTGTCAAATCCATTAATTCTTTATATGTGGAGTGTTCTGCAGTAGCTGCCTCATGGTCCCTTGGGGGAGTTGTTCTGCTTTGGTTTTAATGTTACCTGAACTTTTCTGTTGGTTCTTCCTCATGTGTTCTTTCTTCTTTTTTCCTCTCCTTGTCCTTCTTTTTCCTTCTTACTTCCTCCTTTGCTTGAAATTGCCTTTGTCTCAGAGCTTAGATCAAAAGGAAGAGAAGGGTAAAGTGTAAATGGGCAGCAAAAAGAGGAAATGAAAGAAAGAAGACAAAAGAAGGGAAGAGAAAATAAAATAAAAAGAAACAATGGAAGGGGGATGAAAGAAAAGGATGGAAAAACAGGAGAGAATGAGGACAAGAAGAGAGAATGAGAGTGATAGAAAAAATGGTATTGATTACCATGGTGTTAAGGCCATACCTGTAATTCAAGGATTTTGAGGGGCTGGGCTGGGTTGGGTTTCTCAAAATCAGGAGCTCCTTACCAGCTTGAGCAAAGCCATATCTTTCCTCTGCCAAAAATTGGAAAGGATAAAAAAAAAAAAAAAAAAGAAAGAAAAAGAAAAGAAAAGAAAAAGAAAGAAAGACAAATTTCTACAGTGTGGATTTGGCAATACTGTCTTCCTAGACCCAAAAGTAGAAAGGCTTCCTAGACCATGATCTCTTGGCCTCCTTGAGCTGGACTACTGTCATAACCTCTCCACCATACCATAGTTGTGTCACCCTAGCACTCAGTAAAAAAAGAAAAGATCAAAAAGAAAAGGAAAAGCAATAATAATAAAATAAAAATAGATAAAGAAAAATTAAAAATACAGTTTATAAAATAAAAGAGAGAGAGGGAAAAGGAAAAAAAGGAAGAAAGAAGAAAGACCAAAAAAAGCTGGTGATATCTTACCTGTTGCATGAGCAATTTATGTGGGAAAAATGAGGAAAGCAGAAATGAAGAAAAATGAGGAAAGTCCCTATTAAAAGAGAAAACGGAGAAGAGTGGAACAGAGAGATAGAACAAATGAGGCTAAAATACCATGACCAAAAATACAGGAGTCCTTACTCTTAATGAAAGTAAAAATGGAAATTAAGAATAGAAGCAACCAAACAAATTAGCAAAAACAAAACACAAGAAAACAGAACAACAAAAGCTCAAATAGCCAAAAACTGCAGCAACCTCAGTAATATAGTAAAGAAGAGAGAAAAAAAAAAAGAATAAAAATGTAAAAAAAAAAAAAAATTAGAATAAAAATATAAAAATAAAAAGAATACTAAAAAGATTATATGAAGGGACCAACTTTAATAGGAATATAATGTTGCACTATGTTGCTGGGACAGTAGGTCATCCTGTGTTTTTTTCTTTTAGGGGATGGAGAACATAGTCAGCAAACTCTGTGGTTCTTATTCCTAACTTAGTTGCCCTCAGTGACTGCTTGATTGTTTACTCAGCATTCAGACTGGATTGGGATGTTAAAGCTCCCCAGAATCCTTCAGGGGCAGGTCTCACAGTGCCCCTCAACTCCAGTTCCCATGGTGTTCAGGAGTCCCTCAGTCTGACCCAAGAGTGAAGTTTTGATCCCAGCAGGCAGAATTAAGATGGCCATCCTTTAGGCCCCTGCTAAGACCTTCTTATGACTTTTCCACAATGGCAGTCCCCTGGCCACTGAGACCTGCCTAGTATGGCTGTCTCGCCAACCACCAAATTGATGGCAAATCCACTCCAACCAATATTCAAATCTGGTTGCTGTATACTGTTTGAGTCTGCCCACTCCCCCAAGCTCTCCACTCAAAGTGCAGCTTCCCCCAGAAGTGAAAACTCCCATCCTGGACCTCTATTGTGGGGTTGGCTGATCCTGGTGGGTCACATTACTTGCCTAATGACCCAGATGATATTTTTAAAATTTCTTCAGTTTGAAAGATAAATTGTAATACCATATACATTAATTATTATTTTTAAGTCATATATTCAAATCTCTAGAAAGTAATTTATTACTTTATTTTCTCTAAAATCATCTTAAACTTTGATCTCTTTTCTCTATTCTGAGATGTGGATGAGAGATGCAGCATTAATCCTGACTGTAGCTCCAGCCTCTCTCTGGGATGATGAGGAGGTGTATGTGGTGCTTAGAAAATGAAGGCAGGGTCTCAAATCTCCAGCCCATTATCAGTGACACATGTGGCACAAGCACCCATGAACTTTAGAAATTCTGCAGTTTTGTGTGTTTCAGTGCCATGTGTAGAGCCACACCACCCCTCTGTGACGCACCCTGGGCTTTACCAAGGAGCAAAGTATAGATCCTTTAGAACTTGTTTCTGCTCTGACTTATCTAAAACCATTTGTGTTCCACTGCCCTACACAGACACAAACTCACACGTACAGCATCAAAGGACAGCTGGCATAAAATCTTTAATGAGTGTAGACTTTCATAAAAAATTACCTTTGAGCAGCTTTTGCTTCAGTCCCTACAAATACTCCTTCAGACTAGACAGAGGAGTCTGGTTTGGGTGTGAAGATGGGTATTACTAGATCTCAGTTTACTCCTAAAGCACTATATAAGCAGAGTTGAAACTCATTAAGAAAAGAATGCAAATGTGCCTGTGCATCTCCTCCTTGCTGCCTCCCTTGTATCTGACAGTGGCACACCCAATCTCAGGGGTCTTGACAGCCCTGGAAAAGAGAAATGTCTGCCAAGTCAGGGCTGGGCTGGCTGCCTTTTGTATTTCAAACCACATCAGCACCCCAAAATAATAAATTACCACAAAAAGCAATAATTTAGTTCACTTTCTCTAGGAAGACCAAAAATCTGGGTTCCAAGTCTTAAAATTGTTGCTTTGCCAGCACAGGACAGTCTCTCCTTATCTGAGTTTCCCATTTATGTGTGCTTAGGGGCTTTCTGTGGGCAGCCCTGGCAGTGACCACCTCTTGAAGGAAGAATGTTAGGAAGAGCCTATCTAGAAAAATAAATTAATAAAAAATAGAGGCTGTCTACTTTCTTAGAAAGGAGGAAGGGAAAATACAGAAGAAAAAATACATATTAATATAGCAATAACTTCTGCCAAACATATGTAAATGTCTTTTATTATGTAGAGGGATCAAGTTAAAGTATGTATTTGGAAATGTTCTGACAAATGGACCATAGCCCTGGGACATATTTGATTTCTGTTTTTCAAATTATAGTTTCCAAATATCCTGAGTACATTTTATGACAAAGACACAGCTTTCATTTAGACAGATTTGTAATAGTTGATTTTAATAATCTGTTTTAGGAATTCATTTCTGGCATAATGAATAAGATAATGTCTTATTCTGAGATGGAGTTTTACTCAGTGAAAGAGAAATATTGTCAAAAGCCCGTAATTCACTGGCAATAATTAACTTGAATTATATACTGGGATATTGGCTACAGTAATTACTCAATTAAAACTGTGTTTTCTTTGAAAACAGCAAAGCGTGATTGATAATATTCCTACTCTTTCCCAGGAACATGTAGGGAAATAACCAATAGAGATCATTGCGAAACTCAAATATTTATCTATAGGCCAACCAATTATTTCTAGTCTTTAAAAAAATAATAATTAACGTACTTCTCTTGGTTCATAATATAGCAACACAATATTTAATATAGAAAGATGACTTAAGGTACCCATAATTCTCAGTAAGGTATGGGCTTTTGGATTTCCCTCAGATGGCCTGGATCTGGCTTTATCCTCAGGAATTTATAGTTCTCCACAGCTGCTTCTGTGACTAATGGCTCGTATCTGTGAGTTGGCTTCACTGTCAGTCACATCACTGTGCAGGAAAGTCCCTCCACTGAGAATGGGGCCAGAACACACCAAGCTAAGCTAACTGAAAGCAGAATTTTCCCCTGATGTATATCTCTAGAAAGGGAAAGTAGAAAGAATGGACTAGAAGCAATTTGGGAAAAGATAATGGCTGGTATATATTTTTTAATTTGATGCAACACACATCTAAAAATTCACTAATTGTAACAAACTCCAATAATACTTGCTTACATCATGGTGGAATTGCAGAAGTCTGAAAATAAAGAGAAGGTTTTGAAAACGAAAAGGGGAAAAAAGAGAGATGCAACAAAGAAATGACATTTAGATTAATGGCAAACTTTTCAACAGCAATAACAGGTATAGAAAAAATGGTGGAATAACATTTAACTATGGAGAGAAAATGAATGTCAATTTAGAATTGTGAACTTTGCTGAATTTTTAAGAATGAATACAAAATAAAGATACTCTCAGATATAAAAAAAACGAAAAAAATTGCAACTTTTAGGTTGGTCACTAAAGGAAATTTTAAAAGATGTCCTTGAGAGTATAGGGTTCCCTTTAAGGGAGTGGGGTGATGAAAATGTTCTAAAATTGATCATAGAGATGGTTGCACAACTCTAAATATACTAAAAGTCATTGAACTGTACATTTCATTGTCTACAAATGGATGAATTGCATGGTATGTACAGAAGTTTAAATAAAGAATTCAAAGATTAAAGAAGAACCAATGAACAAGAAATCTGGGCAATATTTGAGTAAATCTGAAAAAAATATTGCATAGCATAAATATAATACTTGCATTTGACACAGGAAAGGGACTCCTAACACTGGGAATTACTTGAAGTCCAAGTGGGTCCTCAGATTTCTGTAAGAAAGAACTCAGGAGGAAGCCAACAGTATAAAGTGAAAGTGAGTTTTATTTTGAAGTATAGATAGTCTAGTCCAGACAGAGAGTAAAAGATATTTCTCCTCCAAGGACAACCAGCACCATGGGTTCTTTAGCTCCTCTACTTTAGCAACAGCTTAATCATAGGCTAAACAAAGGCAAGAGAATTCATGCTATTTCTTGGAAAGGGGTAGTGTTTTACTAGAATTAGGCTGACACCCGCCTTTTGACCAAATATGTTCAAACAGGAAGTGTCATGGCATCAGGTACATGATGGAAATGGGAGGTTTCCTAAGAAACTTTTATGGCAATAACGTATATAATAAAGTTGTCAGGATAAGAGGCAGTCAATTTCTTCTCTATCTCGCTTCTAGCCTATTGGAACTTGTTCTGCATCTTTCTTATTTTGGTGGGGGGAGTTTGAAACTCCTGACTCAGTTAAACAAGGCCTGCACAATTAATGCCCCCAAAAGTATTGCCTCAAGTGATCCATAAAGCAGTGCCCACGGCAATACCCAGAGCAGTACCTGACAGTTTACTGTCTTAATTTTAATTTTTAAATTAAAACAGAACATAAATATTTAGAAAAATTAACATGTAAGATGAGGAGGTGAGATAGGTGTTAAATGCTGTAAAATATTTGTGTTTGGAAGAAAGTATAAATATTGAAAAATCTTAGACATTAATGAATTTCTATGTTAAAAATCTTAAGGTTAACTATGACATGAGTAGAAATAGAGTCGATAGTTTTCAGAACTATAGAGAGAAAATAGAATTAAACCCTTCAACTTATGAAAGAAGAAAGGGGTAAAAAGAGGCTCAACTCGCTAAGTAGAAGGGAAAGACAGTCAGAATGAATATTAAAAAAAAAAAAAAAAGTCTAGGCTCAGCGCCTGTAGCACAGTGGTTAGGGTGCCGGCCACATACGTCGAGGCTGGTGGGTTTGAACCTCGCCCGGGCCAGCTTAACAACAATGACAACAGCAACAACAACAACAACAACAAAAATAGCTGGGTGTTGTGGTGGGCACCTGTAGTCCCACCTACTTGGGAGGTTGAGGCAAGAGAATTGCTTAAGCCCAAGAGTTTGGGGTTACTGTGAGCTGTGACACCACAGAACTCTACAGAGGGTGACACAGTAAAACTTGGTCTAAAAAAAAAAATGTCTAGGTCCAGGGCAATGACTATAATTCCAATACTCTGGGAGGTGGAGGCAGGAGAATCTCTTCAGTACAGGAGTTCAATACTAACCTGAACAAAAGTGAGATCCCATTGTGGCAGGCACCTGTAGAACCAGCTACTCTGGAGGCTGAGGCAGGAGGATCATTTGAACCTAGGAGTTTGAGGTTGCTCTGTCACCCTGGCACTCTAGCCTGGGTAATAGAGTAAAACTTTGACTCAAAATAACAAGAACAACAAGAAAAAAAAGAAGGAAGGAAGGAAGGGAGGGAGGGAGGGAGGGAGGAAGGAAGGGAGGAAGGAAGGAAGGAAGGGTCAGTCAGTCTAGTGTGCTACTCCCAAGAAGAAACTCAAAAGCAAAACGCAAAAAGTAAAAATGAACAGAAATAATTAGAGTGACTTTCACTAATCTCTCTGCTTTTGAGGATGTTCGAAAATGTCCATAATAAAATAGCAAGTCAAAGAAAAACATTGTATCAGAGAATTGATGAAGATTTAAAGTTGCATACCACTGGGGTCGGGGTGTCCTGGACTGACCTCATCCCCATTAGTTTTTGCATGTTTGATTGCCTGGCTTAACTGCTGAACTGACCCCTCCCCCTTTAGTTTGCACTTAAAATATAGCAAGATACCTCTGTGAACAAATTTACATCAATGAATAATCACAGACAAAATTAACAATTTCCTGGAAAAACATAACCTAGTAAAACTCAACCCCGTCTCTACTAAAAATAGAAAAAAATAGCTGGGTTTGTGGCAGGCACCTGTAGTTCCAGCTGTTTGGAAAGTTGGAGCAGGAGGATTGCTTAAGCCCAAGAGTTTGAAGTTGCTGTAAGTTTTGACCACACCTGTCTTTTTTTTTTTTTTTTTTTTTTTCCTGAGACTGAATTTTGCTCTGTAACCTTGGCTAGAGTGCCATGGTCTCAGCCTAGCTCATAGCAACCTCAAACTCCTGGGCTCAACCAGTCCTCCTGCCTCGGCCTCCTGGGTGACTGGAATTACAGGCACCCACCACAATGCCCAGCTAATGTTTCTATTTTTAGTAGAGATCACTCTTACTCTTGCTCCGGCTGGTCTCCAATTCTCTTATCTTCTTCTACAACTCCAATTAAATATGTATGTTTTATTTTTTCCTTAACAAGAGCAAGTATTATTATTTAATGTGTTCTATATTTTTGTTTTTTAATTTTATTAGAAATCTTTCTTTCACTTATAACTAGAATTCTTTGGATGCAGGGGTTTTTGTACACAGATGAGAGTTTGTTATGTAATAGTTATTCAATAAATAATTGGTTAAATGAAGGATAGGAGAACTTGTATTTATGTTCCTGAGGTGAACTAGATTCAAGTTACACTCTGCCTAAGGGATGTTTTCTAAGTTCCTTAAGAAACAAAAAATAATACTCATTGACCAAGTATTGTTTTTTATTAAGATTTAAATGTAAAGGGGAAAAAAACCCAGTCCCCTACAAGAGCTAGTGAATATTGTATTAGTAATTACATTAATAGTAATTAGTAACAGTAAAGCAGTAGTTCTTAAAGTTTAGCTTGCTTAAGGACACAAAAATTAAAGCAACTAGACAATCTTCAGAATGAGAAAAGATATTTTTGTTTTGTTTTGTTTTTTGAGACAGAGTCTCACTTTGTCACCCTTGGTAGAGTGCTGTGGTGTCATAGCTCACAGCAACTTCAAACTCTTGGGGTGAAGAGATCCTATTGCCTCAGCCTCCTGAGTAGCTGGGACTATAGGTGCCCGCCACAATGCCTGGCTATTTTTAGAGACCAGGTCTTGCTGTTGCTAAGACTAGTCTCAAACTCCTGAGCTGAAATGGTTCACCTGCCTTGGCCTCCCAGAGTGCTAGGATTACTGACAAAGTGATAATTAGAATTCACAGAGAACTCAAAGTAATCAACAACAAAAAAAAGGGCAAAAAATCTCATTTATCACTGGGCAAGAGACATGAATAGAATCTTCTCTGAAGAAGATAAATGGCAAAAAAATGTGAAAAAATGCTCATAATCCCTAATCATCAGAGAAATGCAAATCAAAACCACCCTCAGAATCACCTAGCCCAGTGAGAATAGCCCACATTACAACGTCCCAAAGTTGCAGATGCTGGCACCAGGGTGGCGAGAAGGGAACGCTTTTGCACTGTTGGTGGGATTGCAGACTACTACATCTTATTTGTAAAGAAATGTGGAGAATTCTCAAAGAACTCCAAAGACACCTTCCATTTGATCTTGCAACCCTATAACTAGTCATCTACCCAGAGAAACTATTATTTTACTATGAGGACATTTATATTAGATGGTCTATAATAGCTAGATTTACAATTGCCAAGATGTGGAATCAACCCAAGTGCCCACCAACCTATGAATGATGAATAAACTGTGCTATGTGTGTGCCACGGAATACTATTCAGCCATAAAAAGATGGAGATGTTACATGTTTTTTATCAAACTAGATAGAACTGGAGAATAATCTCTTTAGTAAAGTGTCACAAGAATGGAAAAGCAAGTATCTGATATACTCAATACTAATATGAAGCCAGCAGATGAACAAATACACTCCCACACAAGAGAAAAACTCAATTTAATTCAAGTTGGGAGGAAGGAGGGGGAGTAGCGAGGGGGGTTGCTGTGCTCCCACCCTAAGGGCACAGTATAAAGGTATAGGCACCAGGGGTAGGGGGAAGAGGGGACGGTGTGTAGGACACAGCTACAGTAGGGACCTTACCTAACAAATGTGAACAGTGTAACTTAATCATTTGCATCCTCACATTAATCTGAAATTTAAAAAAGGAATTATGTAATGATGCTTATTAAAATAAAGATTCTTAGGCAGGTCTGTCCTCTAGGGACACTAAATCAGCAAGGACCAGGCAATACCAAGAAACGTGCATTTTATGCTAACATTTCAAACTTGAAGTCACATTGATCTAAAGGACCAAAATTTGCCCCCTGAAGGATAGAAATGAGTACAAGAGTTAGTAGCTGAGTTCAGAAAAATATTTCCTTCTAGGATATTGTAAACACACTGGTGAATATCTTTCAGTAACTGGTTTTCAGTCTCCATGATAATTTGCAGTATTTTCAGAAAGAGCCCAGATTCTTCATGCCTCAGTTTTCTTCTTTGTAAATTAATTCTTTGCAGTTAATTCTTTGTAAATTAATGATAAACTCATTGATGCTTACTATATTCATGTTTACAAAGTGTGCGAATTCCTGATAATAGAGATTACACTGGACAGAAGCTCAGGGGCCCAGGCTCCATTCTCTCGGACTTGTGATGGTAAAATGTTCACTGGCCTGTATTCAAGCAACATTTATTTCTTTCACATTTAATGTAGTGCCAAGTTAGAGACAAAAGACTTAAGAAATATGTTGTAAAATTGATCCAAGCACAGAATTTACTGCTTAATCTTATGCCTCCTTTTTTTGACCTGTTTTCTTCATGTTCTATTTCATTAATCCACAAATTCTTACTACCACCTGATATTGGAATATAAAGCATTAAAGTGTCAATTGCAAAGGTTTTGTTTTTAAGGGTCAGGGAAAGGTTAGGACATCCTGGACCTGGATTTCATTCTTTTCTAGGCTTCCTATGTAATTCAATGCTCCTCCATCTGCACTGAGGGTCCTATTAGAATAAAAGAGACATTTCAGTTACTTCTTTCATTGTCATGTAACTGCATTTCTCAAGGCAGCTTCCCAGTAGAGGTGCAGGTGCTTATGTGAAGAAAAGGTCATTCGTATGATGTATCTTAATGAATTTGGAGCAGTGCATTTAGGAGAAAAAGCTTTACATTTTCACCTTGCATACCTTCCTACTTTCAATTTAGAAACCCCAAAGATGGTGAGGGATTTTCTCTATTATTTATTTCTTCTAAAGTTGAAATGTCTACTTTGTTAGGCTCTGTGAGGATGCTGGCATAATTATATAGTAGTAGTTGTTTTTCACTGCCCAAGTTCTCATGTATGCCTCCTTCATAACAGGCCCTTCTTATATACTCCAGTATGAGTGAATGGGAATGAGACTCAGTCTTGGCCAATAGGGGCACAGAGATTGGTTCAGAGGTAGCATAATAACATCGACCAACCAATCAGATTTCTTGGAATATTTCCATTGGGACAAGTGTTGAAAATTATCTTTTGCGCCTGTGATCCCCCTTACTAAAAGGATATGACTCTAAGGTGTGATCCCTGTACTGAAAGGGTATGAATCTAAGATGCGATCCCCTTAATGAAAGGATATTAATCTAAGACCACTGCCTACCATCCTCCTCATCATTTGGACAGAACCTGTCAACAATGGGAAACAATGAGACCACACCGAGGGAGACAGAACTAATACATGAGAGAAAGAATTTTTTTTGTAATTTTATTTTTTATTGCCAGATAATAATTGTGTGTTTTTATGGGGTACAATAAGATATTTCAAGGGGAAAGGATCTTGATGACCTGGTCCTGTATGTATTTATGCTTGATGTCCAGACCATTCTGTCCCTTCCCAGTTACATAATTAATAAATTCTTTTTAATCTTAAGTGAGTTGAATTAGGTTTCTGTTATTTGCTCCTGAAAACGTTCTGACTAAAAGAAGCAACAAAGACAATAAATAGAAAAGAAGAGTTTTAAAAAATGTAGGGATTTAGAAATCCCTTGAAGTATATTAATTGAGTTTTCTGGCTATGTCATACTGATACCACAACTTCTTCTTCAGTAGGTTCTCGGTCTACTGAAGGGGATTCAAAGAATGAATCCACGGGCCACAGATCAGTGGTAAGACAGAATTTATTTTACAGATAATACAGAAAGGGCAGAGGGAAAAACACAAGTGGGAAAAAAAATCTCTCTCTCTGGGCTATTTGCCTAAAGATATACATGTATATAGTCACCTGGGTCCTTTGTAGTTACATTTGGCAGGGACTTGGTAACAAATAAATGGATACCGTCCCTCCCACCAGGGGCAAGGTGAATACATATCAATGAATGGACACAGTCCCTCCCACTAGGGGCAAGGTGAATACACATCAATGAATGGATACAGTCCATTCATGAAATTGGCTAGGCCTAGAAAACGTACATGAAATTGACCAGGTCAAGAAAATGAGGGGTCCCCCTGAATGGGGGAACCCCCTGCATCACCTTGGGGACTGTGAAATGCTCACAGGGCAGTAGTGCAGCCAGAGGAGGGCTCTCTAAGTCCAAGGGGTGGTTCTGGGGTTGGCACTGGCAGAAATGCTGGCTGTGCCATGGTCTGTCTCCACTAAGTAGTGACCCGTAGGCTTCCCGCTTGCTTGCCCTCTCTGGTGCACTTGGTTCACCAGCTCTGCCTCCCTGCCTTCTCTGGTCTGCTGCACCAACATCGCTGGGGCAGAGATGTGGAATGTGGCAGGTCCTCCAGGGTGCCTGGCACTGACCAACCCAGGGTACACCTGCCCTATATCAACATGTCTAGGCATTTTCCTTTATAACTTGGCTTTATATCAGAATTCCTTTACTTCTCATGTATCTGACATTATTAAAATAGCTTTATTTTATTTTATTTTATTTTGGCTTTTTTGTTATTATTAACTCATAGCTGCGTACATTAATGTAATCATGGGGCAACATACACTGGTTTTATAGACCATTTGGCATATTTTCATCACACTGGTTAACATAGCCTTCCTGGCATTTTCTTAGTTATTGTGTTAAGACATTTATATTCTACATTTACTAAGTTTCACAAGTATCCTTGTAAGATGCACCGCAGGTGTGATCCCACCAATTACCCTCCCTCCTCCCCACTTCCCCTCCTCCTCCTCTCCCTCTCCCCCTTCCCCATATGCTTAGGTTATAACTGGGTTATAGCTTTCATATGAAAGCCATAAACTAGTTTCATAGTAGGGCTGAGTATATTGGATACTTTTTCTTCCATTCTTGAGGTACTTTACTACGAAGAATATGTTCCAGCTCCATCCATGTAAACATGAAAGAGGTAAAGTCTCCATTTTTCTTTAAGGCTGCATAATATTCCATGGTGTACATATACCACAATTCATTAATCCATTCATGGATCAATGGGCACTTGGGCATTTTCCACGACTTACCAATTATGAATTGGGCTGTGATAAACATTCTGGTACAAATATCTTTGTTTTGTGATTTTTAGTCTTCTGGGTATACACCTAGTAGAGGAATTATAGGATTGAATCACAGATCTATTTTTAGATCTCTAAGTATACGCCAAGCATCTTTCCACAAGGAATGTATTAATTTGCATTCCCACCAGCAGTGTAGAAGTGTTCCCTTTTCTCCACATCTAAGCCAACATCTCTGGTCTTGGGATTTTGTGATATGGGCTAATCTTATTGGAGTTAGATGACATCTCAAAGTAGTTTTGATTTGCATTTCTCTGATGATTAAGGATGATGAGCATTTTTTCATATGTCTGTAGGCTGTGCACCTGTCTTCTTCAGAGAAGTTTCTCTTCAAGTTCCTTGCCCAGTCTGCAATGAGATCACTTGTTATTTTCTTGCTTATACGTTTGAGGTCTCTGTGGATTCTAGTTATTAAATCTTTGTCGCAGACATAACCTGCAAATATCTTCTTCCATTCTGAGGGCTGTCTGCTTGCTTTACGTACTGTGTTCATGGCTGTTCAGAAGCTTTTTAGTTTGATCAGGTCCCAGGATTGTATTTTTGAAGCTGCTTCAATTGCCCTGGGGGTCCTCATAAAATACTCACCCAGACCAATTTCTTTAAGGGTTTTCCCTTCACTCTCTTCTAGTATTTTTATAGTTTCATGTCTTAAGTTTAAATCTTTAATCCAGTGAGAGTCTATCTTAATTAATGGTAAAAGGTGTGGGTCCAGTTTCAGTCTTCTACAGGTTGCCAGCCAGTTCACCAGGCACCATTTGTGAAATAGGGAATCTTTTCCCCACTGAATGTTTTTAATTGGCTTGTCAAAGATCAAATAATGGTAAGTAGCTGGGTTCATCTCTTGGTTCTCTATTCTGTTCCAGAGATCTACTCTGTTTTTGTGCCAGTGCCATGCTGTTTTGATCACTATTGATTTGTAGTATAGTCTGATTTCCCGTAGCATGATTCCTCCTGCTGTGTTTTTCTTTCTGAGTAATGTCTTGGCTCTTTGAGGTTTTTTATGATTCCATATAAAACGAAGTATTATTTTTTCAAGCTCTTTAAAGTTTGACAGTGGAGCTTTAATAGGGATTGCATTACAATTGTATATTGCTTTGGGTAGTATGGACATTTTAACAATGTTGATTCTTCCCAGCCATGAGCATGGTATGTTTTTCCATTTGTTAACATTTTCAGCTATTTCTTTTCTTAGAGTTTCATAGTTGTCTTTATAGAGTTCTTTCACGTCCTTTGTTAGATAAACTCCCAAATATTTCATCTTCTTTGGCATTACTGTGAATGGAATAGAGTTCTTAACTTTTTTCAGCTTGACTATTGTTGGTATATATAAAGGCTACCGATTTATGAATGTTGATTTTGTAACCTGAGACGCTGCTTTATTCCTTCATCACTTCTAAGAGTTTTGTAGTAGAATCCCTGGTGTTTTCTAGGTATACAATCATATCATCTGCGAAGAGTTAAAGTTTGATCTCTTCTGACCCTATATAGATACCCTTGGTTGCCTTTTCTTCCCTAATTGTGGTGGCTAAAACTTCCATTACAATGTTAAAGAGCAGTGGAGACAATGGGCACCCTTGTCTGGTTCCTGATCTGAGTGGAAATGATTTCAATTTAAC
>CAUYPK010059238.1:0-14702 GCA_963574355.1 Loris lydekkerianus | reverse complement strand
TAAAATAGTTTTCTCTCCCAAACTTGCCACAGTTCTGTTGCTTGGAAGATCAAAGGTCATTTAAATACATGATTACATTTACAATACATGATTGTTTGATATACTGTATACCATTAACATACCACATTAACCCACAGTATCCAATGGGAACTTTAATAAAGTGAATAAACCATTTAAGACAGTAAAGCATTGTAAATAAATGGTTAAAAACCCTGAATCCTTATACTCCAAAACCCCTGATTATAAGGATTCAGGATTTATAAACATTTATTTACAAGACTTTACTGTCTTAAATGGGGTTTTCACTTAATTAAATGCGCCATTAAATATTGTGGGTTAAATAGTTCAGTGGAATACAGTTCAGTTCAGCCGCCTACCTCTTCAGCTCAGCCGCGAATTGTGGACTGAGCTGAAGCACCGTCCCCTCAAGCAGATGGCAGAAGACAGCTGGAGACTATGTGCATTTGATTAGGTGCACGCACACCGAATCAAATAACCTGTATGACCCGAGTATAAGCCAAGTTCAGGTTTCTCGGCACAAATTTTCGGCACAAAAACTTGGCTTATACTTGAGTATATACAGTAAATATTGTATTTGTTCCCGTTTTATTTTTTTACTTCAAAATAAGATATGTGCAGTGTGCATAGGAATTTGTTCATAGTTTTTTTTTTAAATATAGTCTGGCCCTCCAATGGTTTGAGGGACAGTGAACTGGCCCCCTGTTTAAAAAGTTTGAGGACCCCTGCTATACAGGGATATAATGCTGGAGAACTTCAGCCACCTTGTCTGCATGGGTAAGGATTGTGTAATCTAAACTCTAAATGACATTCATTTCCTTTTTTAGCTGTTGATTACAGTGGTTTCTTGGTAGAGAGTATGATTTAAAAACTTAAGATTTAGGAGTCAAAGTTGATTAATCTCTTTTGGGTACTATAAAGAACATCTGTGTTCTTTTCTCCAAAGAAATGTTCAAGTGGACCTATTTTTTTTTTTTTTTTTTTGAGACAGAGTCTCACTTTGTTGCCCTGGGTAGAGAGCTGTGGTGTCATAGGTCACAGCAACCTCACTCTCTTGGGCTCAAGCAATTCTTTTGCCTCAGCCTCCCAAGAGCTGGGACTGTGGGCACCCTCCACAACGCCTGGTTACTTTGTTTGTTTGTTTGAGACAGAGTCTCACTATGTCGCCCTGGGTAGAGTGCGTGCTATCACAGCTCACAGCAACCTCCAACTCTTGGGCTTAAGTGATTTTCTTGCTTCAGCCTCCCAAATAGCTGGGACTACAGGTGCCCACCACAACACCTGGCTATTTTTTGGTTGTAGTTGTCATTGTTGTTTGGCAGGCCCAAGCTGGGTTTGAACTCACCAGCTCTGGTGTATGTGGCTGGCGCACTAGCTGCTGAGCTACAGGTGCCAAGCCATGCCTGGCTATTTTTAGAGATGAAGTCTCGCTCTGGTCCAGGCTGGTCTTGAACCTGTGAGCTCTGGCCATCCACCCGCCTCAGCCTCCAGAGTGGTAGGATTACAGGGCCACCATGCCCTGCCTGAAGTGGACCTATTTTTGTGCAGGTACACTCTTGTCCCCCTTTAAATATCTTGAACATTAGGCTACTCATGTCCTTTGTCATTTCCATTCACAGGGTGTTGTGTTACCAAACTGGAGGTGATTTTTAAGTTGGAGCAAGGAGAGGAGCCATGGGTCATAGAAGAAGAGTCCCCAAGCCAGAGTCACACAGGTGAGTTACTGAGGATATAGGAAGCTGTAAACCAGGGACAAATTGAACCCTACGGGGGTAGTTTACATATTATCATCTTCGAAAATTTTCAGGAGTCTTTTGTTTGTTTGTTTGTTTGTTTGGGTTTTTTTTGCAGTTTTGGGCCAGGGCTGGGTTTGAACCCGCCACCTCCAGTATATGGGGCTAGCGCCCCACTGCTTTGAGCCACAGATGCCACCCTCAGGAGTCTTTTTATAGAGTTAGTAGAACTTTGGAAGTGATTGAGAAGAGTTCACCTGCATGCAGATGCATATAACAGGCAGATAATAGCTAAATAGTCTTTGTTTTCTTTCAGAAGTCCAATCTGTCTAATTTTAGACATTTTACTACTCTTTCTGTATCAATTTCCATTTTATCTTCTTTTCCTCATGTATTCTTCAGTCATTTTATAAGTATTAACACTTGGTATATGCTAGTTTTGTCTGTGCGCTGAACATGTAGCTTTAACAACATAATGACTTTGCATCCTAGTGGTAGAAGAGAATGAGGTGTAGTGTGTTCTTTGTGAAAATGTGGTCAGGAAAGGACCTCTTTAAAGTCAGTAGTTTAATGAACATGGATTTGAATGAAGTGAGGCATTGGATTCCAAATATTCTGGCCAGATGGTGTATCCCATCCCATGAACTTGATGCCAGAGTATATATAATATATGCAGGATAGCAGTAAGCCTGGTTAGAAAGAGATCTGTGTGTAATGGGGAGTATGTAAGAGGTGCTATCATAGATACAGATGGTTGGACTGTTGATAAATTTTGAAGTTATCTCCAAAATAAAATTTGCTTTTTGACTGAATTAATAGGAAAGCATTCAGTGTTTCAATACTAAACATGATGTTAGCTATAGATTTTTTTTTTTTTTAAACAAATTTTATTGTATTTTTTTCAGTTTTTGGCTGTGGCTGGGTTTGAACCCACCACCTCCAGCATATGGGGCTGGTGCCTTACTCTCTGAGCCACAGGCACCGCCCAGCTATAGATTTTTTTTGTAAATTCTCTTTATCAAGTTGAGGTAGTTAGGTGTCTCTAAAACTCTACCCAGGTTTGATGATTTGCTTGGAGGACTTTGAGGACTCAGTATACTCTTACGCTTATGGCTAAGATTTATGACTGAAAGCATACAAAGCAAAATCAATAAAGGTAATAGGCAGGGCAGGCAAAATCCAGAGGAAAATAGGGACAAGTTTCCAAGAGTCTTCTCCCAGTGGAACAGAACACAATTACTTAATTCTTCCACCATGAAATTGTGACAACATAGGTGAATTGTTTTCCACCAGAGAAACATATTAGAGACTGAGTACTCAAAGTGTTTTGCCAAGTACATACCAAAATTCCAGATTCCCAAAGGAAGTATGGTGGTTAGCTTGAGTCATATTATTTACACAAACAGCTTAGGTACAGTGAGCCATTCTTACCAGGGAATTGTGAGAATGCTCCTGAAATCCAAATTCCCAGGGGCCAACCAGAGACCGGCCTTGGAAGCAGACCTTTGTAAGGATGCCAATCTCAGGCTTGGTATTTTAACACTTTTCTGCACACTTTCTATTCCTAAACTGCTGACAGTTTGTCCAAGTATTGGATTTTGTCAAATGCTTTCTCTGAATTTGATATAATCATATATTTTTCATTAGTTTATTTACATGGTTGCTTGATTTATGAGTATTTGAATGTTTAACCAGCTTGGCTACTTGGAATAAATCTGTCTTTGTCATGGTGTATAATTCTTTTTATATGCTGTTGAATTTAC
Source organism: Loris lydekkerianus (assembly GCA_963574355.1). Classification (NCBI taxonomy): domain Eukaryota; kingdom Metazoa; phylum Chordata; class Mammalia; order Primates; family Lorisidae; genus Loris; species Loris lydekkerianus. The sequence continues at coordinate 11,188 of CAUYPK010059238.1, read as the reverse complement.
AATTCTTTTTTCCAGATAGGGTCTTGTTCTGTCATCCAGGCTGAAGTGCAGCTCCATGCAACCTGAAACTCCTTGGCTCAAGTGATTTTCTGCCCAAGGAGGTAGAAGAAACTACAGGTGTGCACCCCTACACCCTGGTATTTTTTCTACATTTTGTAAAGATAGTATATTACTCTTGTTTGGTCTGGTCTCATACTCCTGGTCTCAAGCAGTCCCCCTACCTTGGTCTCCCAAAGTGTGAGGATTACAAGCATAAGCCACTGCGCCTGACCTGAATTTAAAAATTTTTGTGTGTAAATTCAGAGAGTTACTGGTCTGCAATTTTCTTTTTTTGTAGTTTGTTTGGTTTTGGTATTGAGCTAATACTAGCCACATAAATAAAATTAGTTGGGAAGTATCCTTTATCTTCTGCTGGAAGAGAATGTTTAATTGTTAGAATGTCTAATTATTTATTTATTTATTTATTTTGAGGCAGAGCCTTACTCAGTCATCCTTGGTAGAGTCCTGTGGCATCATAGCTCACAGCAACCTCAAACTCCTCGGCTTAAGGGATCCTCTTGCCTTAGCCTCTTGAGTAGCTGGGACTACAGGTACCCACCACAACACTGGCTATTTTTAGAGATGGAGTCTTGCTCTTGCTTAGGATGGTCTCGAACTCCTATGCTCAAGCAAACCACCTGCCTCAGCCTCCCAGAGTGCTGTAATTACAGTGTGAGCCACCACAAACATTTGAATTTTTTAAAAATAAAACACCATCTTAAAAATTAATGATGAATGGTGTTTGTAGTTATTATTAAAAAGACCTCTTTTATTTTTTCACATAGTACAAAGGATATTCTTATGCTGGATTGCATTAGGAAATAATAATTTTTAAACAATGTTACCCAATAATCATATAAATCCCAAATGCAGCAAAGGTAGGCAGTCTTCAGAGTGCACTTACAGGTTGTTGCAGTTGAAGCTACTCCTTTTGGATGTTTTTCCAATTCAATATGAAACAGATTTCATTATGTGGCTTTTTTTTTGCAGTTTTTGGCTGGGGCTGGGTTTGAACCCTTCACCTCCAGCATATGGGGCCGGTGCCCTCCTCCTTTGAGCCACAGGTGTCGCCCCATCATGTGGCTTTTTAAAAGAAAAAATGGTTTTGATTTCTTCCACGGCTCACAGTTCTTAGATGAGATTTTATTTTGGAAATCATAGGGTCCAGAAATGGTTTGAATAACCATCTGTTCTTTAGACAACAACATCTCTCAGCATAACTATAATAAGTAAGCATCAGCTATGGTACCAGTATATCCTGAAATCAAAAGTAAGATTGTAGGCTGGGTGCAGTGGCTTACGCCTGTGATCCTAGCACTTTCTAAGGCCAAGATGGGCCGATTGCTTGGGCTTAGGAGTTTGAGACCAGCCTGAGCAGGAGCGAGACCCCCATCTCTAAAAGTAGCCGGGTATTGAGGAGAGCACCTGAATCCCAGCTACTTTGGAGGCTGAGACCAGAGAATCTCATGAGCCCAGGAGTTTGAGGTTACTGTAAACTATGAAGCCACGGCACTCTACTGAGGGCAACATAGTGAGACTCTGTCTCAAAAAAAAAAAAAAAAAAAAAAAAAAGAGTAAGATCATTTCCTTTTTGTACATGCACTTAATTGTTTTAAAATATGAATATTTTTGTCATTTGTAATTTCTGTTCGGGATCATAGTTGTGACTTCCACCTTTTTATGACTGCTTGAAGATAGTTGTTCTTGGTTTTGGCTTTTTGACTAGGCAAAGTAGTTATATTTTTCTTTTTAGTAAATCATTTAGATTTCTATGTGTGTTCATTCATCTGCCAACTAAAATGGTAAATGGAAGGTCCTTGGCACATACATTCATTTTAATTTTAATAGAGAATGAACATTTTTTGTTCTTTTCCACACATTCTCCTTACTAAACATGCAGTCTGGTAACTGATTAAAACACTATTTCTAGATGACACATAAAATACAAACACATTGGAAGCCAATTTAAACCCTTTCTGATCCAACTTTTCTGCCACCCGCATGCTCCCTAGCTGTTATTTATTTTGGGCGGGAAAAAGCTTAATGGATTACTTGTAGTTATCCTACAATTTAAAAGGAGCAAAACATAAATAAGAACTCACCTGATGATTTTATTATCCATTTTAGGTTACATAAAATAATTGAAATGTTTTTGTTTATAATTTTTTTGTTTGTTTTTGAGACAGAGTCTGACTTTATCACCCTCAGTAGAGTGCTGTGGCGTTACAGCTCACAGCTACCTCTGACTCCTGGGTTTAGGCAATTCTCTTGCCTCAGCCGCCCAAGTAGCTGGGACTACAGGGGCCCACCACAACACCCGGCTATTTTTTGTTGCAGTTTGGCTAGGACCAGGTTTGAACCCACCACTCTCGGTATATGGGGCTGGTGCCCTACCCACTGAGCTACAGGCGCTGCCCTGTTTATAATTTTTTTTTTTTTTTTTTTTTGAGACAGTGTCTCACTCTGTTGCTCTTGGTAAAGTGCTGTGGTATCATAGCTCACAGCAACTTCAAATTCTTGGGTTTGAGCAATCCTCTTGCCTCAGCTTCCCAAGTAGCTGATACTACAGGTGTCCACCACAACATCCAGTTAGTTTTAGTAGAGACAGGGTCTCACTCTTGCTCAGGCTGGTCTCAAACTCCTGTGCTCAGGCAATCCACCCACCTTAGCCTACCAGAGTGCTAGGATTACAGGTGTGAGCTACCATGCCTGGCCCTGTTTATAATTTTTTGAGTGTGATATTTCTTGAAGCAGTCTCCAAGATGAAGCCCAGGTTTCCCCTTACAAATCTCATGGTGGAAAATGGTTTCTTTCCTTCCACCTTCCACATTTCTTCTGCTGTAAACTATGCAATCCTTTGTTGATTTTTTTTTCATTTTGCATTTTAAAATGCATTTTCCCATTTATAAGATGATGGTCTTCCCCTCTTTCTTTTTTTTATTTTTGAGACAGAGTCTCAAGCTGTCACCCTGGGTAGAGTGTCACTGTGTCACAGGTCACAGCAACCTCCAATTCTTGGGCTTAAGCAATTTTCTTGCTTCAGCCTCCCAAGTAGCTGGGACTACAGGCATCTGCCACAATGCCTGACTATTTTTTTTTTGTTGCAGTTGTCATTGTTGTTTAGCAGGCCAAAGCCAGGTTCCAACCCACCGGCCTAGGTATATGTAGATGGCGCTGTAACCACTGTGCTACAGGCTCCTGGCCCCTTCTTTCTTGAATTTCTATTCCTAACATTACTCTTGAGCTGAGTGTTGAGATTTCTCATGTAAGAAAGGTGTGTCTGTACTTTTTCTCCACTCCTTATCTAATGAGTAAAAGATGTAGCTGTTCACAACCACAACTTCCATCCGCCAGAAGAATAATTTTTTCTACCATTTGTAGGACCTCCTTGTGAATCTGTACCATCTACAATACTTATCAGCTCTGTCCACTCTTCCCATAAACTGTGTATATTCTAAAATAACTGTTCGTTTTTCAAACTGAACAGGATAATTTCTTTTTTTTTTTAAATTTTATTTATTTATTTATTTTGCAGTTTTGGCCAGGGCTGGGTTTGAACCCTCCACCTCCAGCATATGGGGCCAGCACCCTACTCCTTTGAGCCACAGGAGCTGCCCTGAACAGGGTAATTTCTTCCTATAACCAGTTATCATCTACCTCTTGTCATGGAATGAGAGGCATGTCAATATAACAGCAATTATTCTAAAATAACTGTTGGTTTTTCTTTCTTCCTTTCTTTCTTTTTTTTTTTTTTTTTTTGTAGAGACAGAGTCTTACTTTGTCACCCTCAGTAGAGTGCTGTGACGTCACAGCTCACAGCAACCTCCAGCTCTTAAGCTTAGATGATTCTCCTGCCTCAGCCTCCCAAGCAGTTGGGACTACAGGCGCCTGCCACAATGCTCAGCTATTTTTTTGTTGCAGTTTGGCCAGGACTGGGTTCCAACCTGCCACCCTCAGTATATGGGGCTGGTGCCCCCACTCACTGAGCCACAGGTGCAGCCTAGTTGTTGGTTTTTCAAACTGAACAGGGTTATTTCTTCCTATAATCAGTGATCATCTACCTCTTGTCATGGAATGAGAGGCATGTCAATGTAACAACAACAACCAAAAAAACATGTTGGGCTGGGCATGGTGGCTCACGCCTGTAATCTTAGCATTCTGGAAGGCTCAGGCAGGTGGTTTCCTTGAGTTCAGGAGTTCCAGACCAGCCTGAGCAAGACTGAGACCCTGTCTTAAAAAAAACAAAAACAAAAAAACCCCCAAGGGCGGCGCCTGTGGCTCAGTCAGTAGGGTGCTGGCCCCACATACCTAGGGTGGCAGGTTTGAACTCAGCCCAGCTAGCTAAAACAGCAGTGACAACTGCAACAAAAAAATAGCTGGGCATTGTGGCGGGCGCCTGTAGTCCCAGCTACTCAGGAGGCTGAGGCAAGAGAATCACTTAAGCCCAAGAGTTGGAGGTTGCTGTGAGCTGTGATGCGACAGCCCTCTATCAAGGGCGACAGAAAGGAGAGTCTGTCTCAAAAAAACCCCCAAAAACAAACCCAAACAAAAAAGTCTTTGACATCTTCTGACATTGTGAAATTGGAGTGGAAGAGGAAAATCATTATATGTCAGTTAAGGTCCAACATAGGACAGAAAGGAGCCTGAGGTTTTTTGGGTCCTCAGTGTTGTTCAATGGTCCAAGTGTTGTTCAGCAGGGTTTTGAAATTGAATGTAGCTTTAGCTTTCTAGAGAAAAAGAAGTGTAAATGAACTTGCAGGTTATTTAGTAAGGGCAGACGATTGTGGAGTTACACAGATTGCCTTCTGATGCCCTCCAGTAGTTTACAGGAAGAAAAACCATGTGTCTCCAGCAGCTGCCCATAGATCAGAGGGTAGGGCACTGGCCACATGCACCACGACTGGTGGGTTTGAACCCAGCCCCGGTCTACTAAAACAAATAAAAAAAAAAAATAGCCGGGCGTTATGGCAGGTGCCTGTAGTCTCAGCTACTCTGGAGGCTGAGGCAAGAGAATTACTTGAGCCTAAGAGTTGGAGGTTGCTGTGAGCTGTGATGCCACAGCACTCTATCAAGGGTGACATAGTGAGACTCTGTCTCAAAAAACCAAAACAAAACTAGGGCGGCGCCTATGGCTCAGTGGGTAGAGCACTGGTCCCATGTACTGAGGGTGGCAGGTTCGAACTCGGCTCCAGCCAAACTGCAACAAAAAAATAGCTGGGCGTTGTGGTGGGTGCCTGAGGTCCCAGCTATTTGGGAGGCTGAGGCAAGAGAATCACCTACTCCTGGGAGTTGGAGTTTGCTGTGAGCTGAGACTCCGCGGCACTCTACTGAGGGCAACAAAGTCAGACTTTATCTCTACAAAAAACAAACAAGAAAAAATCCATGTGTCTTACTTGACCAGTGTGTATACTTGTTGCCTCTAATAAAGTCATTACTTAAAAGCAAATTTGAAGAATAGATAATGTTGCTTTAAATTTCAATCATTCTGGTAAGTGTGTAGTGATATCACATTGTGGTTTAAATTTCCATTTTCTTTCTTCTCTTTTTTTTTTTGTAGATACGGAGTCTCACTTCATCACCCTCGGTAGAGTGCTGTGGCATCACACAGTTCACAGCAACCTCCATTCCCGGGCTTAGGCGATTCTCTTGCCTCAGCCTCCCAAATAGCTGGGACTACAGGCGCCTGCCACAATGACCGGCTATTTTTTTTTTGTTGCAGTTTGGCTGGGGCCGGGTTTGAACCCACCACCCTCGGTATTTGGGGCTGGTGCCCTACCCACCACGGAGCTACAGGCGCCTCCCTAAATTTCCTTTTTTTTTTTTTTGTGTGTGTGTGTGTGTGTTGTGTGGTTTTTGGCTGGGGCTGGGTTTGAACCTGCCACCTCTGGCATATGGGGCCGTCGCCCTACTCCTTTGAGCCATAGGCGCCACCCAATTTCCATTTTCTTAATGGAACCTCTTTGGGCTATTTATTAGGGCAGGTCTAAGGATGGTAAGTTCTCTTAGTTAAACTTCATCTGAGAATGTCTTTATTTTCTCTCCCTTCCTGAAAGATATTTTTGTGGAACACAGGATCCCAGGTTGACATTTCTTTTCTTTTCTTTTTTCTTTCTTTTCTTTTCTTTTCTTTTCTTTCTTTCTTTTTTTTTGAGACTTAGTCTCATTTTTTCGCCCTTGGTAGAGTGCTGTGGCATCATAGTTCACAGCAACCTCAAACTCTTAGGCTCAAGTGATTCTTTTGTCTCACCCTCCCAAGTACCTGGGATTATAGGTGCCTGCCACAATGCCAGGCTATTTTTAGAGATGAGGTCTTACTCTGGCTTGAACCTGCAAACTCAGGCAATCCACCTGCCTCAGCCTCACAGAGTGCTAGGATAACAGGTGTGAGCCACCGTGCCCAGCCCTGACATTTCTTTTCCTGTGGTACTTGAAAAGTTTTGTGTTGCTTCTTCCTGGCCTCTGTGGTTTCTAATGAAACATCACTGTCATTCTAATGGTATTTTTCCTGATAAGATATCTTTGTTCTCTTGCTGCTTTCATGATTAAAAAAAAACTTTACCTTTCACAAGTTTGTGTTGTGCCTTTATATGGATTTCTTTGAGGTTATCAAGTTTGTGACTTATTCATTTTCTTAAATATTTATGACTTTTGCCAAATTTGGGGAATTTTAATCTATTATTTCTTTGAGTGTTCTTTCAGCATTTCCCTCTTTCTTTTCTCCTGGAACTTTGATGACATAAATATTAAAAAAATTTTTTTTGAGACAGAGTCTCACTCTTTTGCCCCAGGCTAGAGAGCCCTGGCATCATAGCTCACAGCAACCTCAGACTCCTGGGTTCAAGCAATCCTCTTGCTTCTCCAGCCTTCCAAGTAGCTGGGACTACAGGTGCCTGCCACAACATCTGGCTAGTTTTTCTATTTTTAGTAGTGAAGGGGTCTCACCCTTGCTCAGGCTGGTCTCAAACTCCTGAGTTCAAGCAATTCACCTGCTTTTTTTTTTCTTTTTGGAGACAGAGCCTCATTCTGGTGTCTACGCTAGAGTGCCATGGTCCCAGCCTAGCTCACAGAAACCTCAAACTCCTGGGCTCAAGCAATCCTCTTGCCTCAGCCTTCCAAGTGGATGGGACTACAGGCACTGGCCAAAATGCCAGCTAATTTGTCTATTTTTAGCAGAGATGGGCTGTTGCCCATCTTCTGAGATCAAGCCATCTTCCTGCCTTGGCCTCCCAGAGTACTAAGATTACAAGTGTGAGCCACTGCCTGGCCCCTAGTAAACTGTACAATAAATTCATGGCTACCCTTTTTCTTTAAGGCCAATTCCAAGCTTTAAAAAATGCTTTCAGTATACTATATGGTAAACATTACTGTTAAAACATTTCTTTTTCTTCTTAGAGTCAAGTAAGACAACACAAAATAAGCAAAGAGAAAACTGGCACAAAACCTTTTTGTTTGGAATATTTTTAAAGATTCTGGGAAAGTCCTAGGAATCTCTAGCTATTCCGTGCTTTGAAATGACCATATACTGGCCCCGTGCCGCCTGTAATCCTAGCATTTAGTAGGCCAAGGCAGGTGGATTGCCTGAACTCACAGGTTCCAGACCAGCCTGAGTCAGACCTCGTCTCTAAAAATAGCCGAGTGTTGTGGTGGGCGCCTACAGTCCCAACTACTTAGGAGGCTGAAGCAAGAGAATCGCTGGAGCACAAGAGTTGGAGGTTGCTGTGAGCTGTGACACCACAGGAACTCTACCGAGGGTGACAAGTGAGACGCTTGTCTCAAAAAAAAATTACCATATACTACAAAATGTCATTTTTATTTAGTTTTTTCTTAATAACTGGAATAATAATTACTTTGTACAATTTTTGAAGCTATTGTGAATGGAACTTAATTATTTCTTTTATTATCATTGGGGGGAAAAACTGGTGTTATATTTTTCCAAGAACATTTTTTCTGACAGGATAATGATAACTATTATGAATATGTGTTCGTATTTCTGTAAACTCGCAGAAGGCGGTGTGTCTAATGACTAAGCACATGAATCTCAGGGAAATGTCTATTTTCTGGTTTTCGTATATTACTCGGTAATTCTTGGGCTAGCCTGACAAAAGGTACGATAATGAAATATTATTTGGGAAAAGCCGGGCTGTTGCAGTGTGTTTTCCTGGTAGAACAGGGCTCCGGTTGGTCTTTGAGGCAGCCCGGAGGTCCCGCACCTGTTGGGCCGCGGGCGACCTACCTCCCGCCCCTCCCGGCGCCGGCGCTGGCGGCGCCCTCCTTCCTCCCGGGGGCTGATGGGAAGCGGCGGGCTCCGCGCTCTGTGCGCATGTGCGTCGCGCGGCGCTCACTTCAAGGCCGGCTCCGTGGCTTTAGCGAGGTGGTACGTCCTCGTCCGGGTCTCGCAGCTGAGTCGCGTGCTCCCCGCGCTGTAGGGGTTCCAGGGTTGCATGGAGGTAGGAGCGCGGTCGAGGGGGGCCTGTGTGGACCGGAGCTGGCGGGCGAGGACTGGGCGTCCGGGACGGCTCGGGCAAGGCCTGGGGAGAGCGCGCCCGAGGCCCCGTCCCCGCGGAGGGCCGCCTCCAGCGGGCTCCCTGAGGAGGAGGCTCTCCGCCGGCTTCTCCGCTCTCTGAACGATGCCACGTGTGAAGCATTTAGCCTCGCATCTGGTAGTTAATGGTTAAGGAGTTGTTTTCGTTTATGGTGAATTTTCATAGCTGTGTTAGCAAATAAAACAGGCATGGAAAGTTGAATGATTGACCCAAATTCACATAGCTAGCAGGCGAAGGAGTTGAGGTCCAGATCTGTTCTCGGCCAAATCTTACGTTGCTGCTAATAAGATACTCTGCCGGGAAACCAGCCTGCGTCCTGCCCTTCACAGCCCCAGGGGGCACAGGTGCCTTCCTGATTACTCCGGTGAGCCCCAGGTTCTGTTCCCAGGGGTCTTGATTTGAGCTTATAGAAGGGCTAGCCTATAGGGTTCAGATTGGGGACCTTAGATTCCAACTAAATGGATTTTGTTCTCCAGGCCAGGGTCCCCTGGAACAAAGAATTGAGAGGGAAGGAACTGCGTGAACCAGAATCCCACCTGTGAGAAAACCCTGAATCAGACCTCTCACCAGAGCTTCAGAGCTGAAGTGGAGGACACTCTCCCCGCCTCCGTCACAGTCCCCCAAGCAACAGATTATAGCTGAGGAAGTTTATTTAAAATTCTCCGAACAGCCCACATTTCTTTTGTTCGCTCATGTTTTTCAGATTCTGAAAAATGGGGTGTCCATGTATTTGAAATCTGTATATTTTGATTATTTTGGTTTTAGAATCACAAAATGGTGCTGCAAGCAGAGTATACAAGGTTTTTCTTTTTCATTTGAAAAATAAAACTCAGAGGCTGAGAGAGGTTACAGGTCACTCTTTTGTTACCAATAGAGAAAAGAGTTTCTTGATTGATTGATTGATTTTTTTTGCGCGCGCGCGCGCGCGTGTGTGTGTGTGTGTGTGTGTGTGTGTGTGTAATTCAGACTTTATTGTTTATTATGTCACTCCACACAATTTTAAGTAAACAGACATTAAGAATATATACTGGGAGTGTTAAACAGTGAGGTAATATTGATGAGACTGTTCAAGTGTTCTACATAAGGTAACTAGAGGCACCCTTGTTATGGTCACCTCTAGAAATCTGTACATTTTATGTAAAAATAGTTCATTGGCATATAACTAGCATTATACTTTGTAATCTAAGACCCAAGATAAACCTGAACAATTTCAGAATCTTCAGAACAAAACATTTTTTTCCATTAGCAGATTAAAAAAAAAAAGACAAATCAACACAATAAAAAATACACATATACAATCCCATAACAAAATCCAGTGGTCCTGAATTTTAACATGTTTTGCTCTATATTAATTCATAAAATAAAATAAAATTAAACTCCTCCACTGTAATTATACTTACTTTATAATTTCAATGATTTAACCAACTCCAAAGTTTATTAAAATCCAGGGATACAACTCAAACTATTCTTATGCTAATGTAACTTCTTTAAAAGTTAATTATTCTTCAAAAATTCAGACCAGAGCTGCATAGGTAGCTTGAGGAACTAACAATATCTTTTCAGATACAGCAATAGATCTTAGGTGGTGGTGTTGTTATTGTTGCCTTAGGTAGAATGCCCTGGCAACATAGCTCAGCAACTCTTGGCTCAAGCGATTCTCTTGTCTTGGCCTCCCCAGTAGCTGGAACTACAGGCACCTGCCACAACACCTGGCTATTTTTGAGACCCAGGAAGGTCTCAAACTCGTTAGCTCAGGCAGTCCACTCACTTCAGCCTCCCAGAATGCTAGGATTACAGGCGTGAGCCATCACTCCTGGCCTTCCCTCTGTTCTTAAAGCTGAGGAGCATATACAAAAATCACTATAAAAGACACACACAACAGCAACATTTCTTACAATAGTGCAGATGAATAGGAATTTATTAAAGTCAACTGTTCTCAACAATACAAAAATGAAATATTAAGGCATCTTTTACTTCCGTCCTGGTTTATGCAGCAGAGAAATGTAGGTGAGAGCCAACACTCTTTAATCAAATGTGTTCCAAAATATTTGGCAGATTTGACTTTATGTTCTCCTATTCTACATACCGTTAAAAGCTGTCATCAAACATTTTGACCCAAATCAAGAGAAAAGTAAAAATAGATACCAATTCACTAAAGGAAAGCAATTCACTCTTGAAAAATCAAAAGGAATTACAAAAAATGCCATGTATAAAGTTCAAATATTGGTATTTAAATTTCTCTGAAGCAATTTATGGTTCAGTAATTAAGCAAAAGAAGAGATGAAGACTTTATTTCAGATGAGAGGGCTGTTAAAATGGATCATGCTCTGGAGTAACTTCAGTTAACATTCTACTCCATTGGAAGACAGTTTGAAAGGACTTCATACTCCTTTAAAAAATACCACATCCACATCTTTAAAAAAAAGAGTAAGATCACATAAATTAACACTGGTTATTTTTTGCCATATTTGTCCATTTATAAAGCTCAACAGGCTTTTTAAAGTATACTAAACAGTAACATTTTCGCCTTTTATTAAGGTAAGTCTGTGAAAATAATTTAATACAATCAGCTCTCCATGAACTGTCGGCTTACAACATTTTAAATG
>CAUYPK010059233.1:0-31470 GCA_963574355.1 Loris lydekkerianus | reverse complement strand
ACACAAATTATCAGAACCTCTGGGATACTTCAAAGGCAGTCCTAAAAGAGAAATTTATAGCGCTGCAAGCCTTCCTCAAGAAAATGGAAAGGGAGGAATTTAATAACTTAATGGGACATCTCAAGCAACTGAAGAAGGAAGAACACTCCAATCCCAAACCCAGCAGAAGAAAAGAAATAACCAAAATCAGAGCAGAATTAAATGAAATTGAAAACAAAAGAATTATATGACAGATCAATAAATCCCAAAGTCAGTTTTTTTAAAAGGTCAATAAAATAGGTAAGCCTTTGGCCAACCTAACCAGGAAAAAAAGAGTAAAATCTCTAATTTCATCACTCAGAAATGATAAAGATAAAAGAACAAGAATGCTTATTGTTGACAGTACTTGGGTGTAGCTAAAGATCAGAAACATCAAATACTTATTTTTTCTTACTCCACAAAGTGGAATGAAGAACAATAGCAACAGAAGATTTTGGGATGCAGATAAGGAAGAGAGTGCCATCTATTATAGAATAATAAATTCTTTATCTTTGGAAATTTTCAAGTAGGTTTTGGAACTATTTAGTGACTTTACAGTATAAAATCACATCTGAGGATATATGATGTTCTGGAGAACCACAAGATGTTGCTTCAAAGGTATGAAATCTGTCTCCTACTCTTCAGGAAAAATTTAAATTCTCCAAAGAAAAATTACAATAATCCCAAGGAACAACCTGAAAAACAGAACTAATAATCAATAATATTGCATTTATAATTTTCGTACCTTGCTTTAAACTTAGTCTATCAGTGGAATCAGTTAAACTTTTTTTTTATTCTAATCTTTTATGTAAAAACTAACCTCTATTCCTGAATATTTACTAGGATACTTCTTCTGATAGGCTATTTGTATAAATTATATTAAAAGTTATTTTATATCACTGGAATTATGTGAGAAGGTTCAGTTGAAATTTAAACCACCAGACATTCAGAAGCTATAAAAGAAAATAATGTCTGTCCCAGACTTAAAATAACTGACTATTTTCTCTTTGTTGCACTGGTTACCTCAAAAATTAGAGTTAAAATTATATTTGAGTATATAGTTAAAGGATACAATGATGTATTTTTTTTGATGTGATCTTCATGAGATTACCTTAGATATATTAAGTAGTATCTACTATTGTCCCCTTTATTTGTAAATCTTCTGACCAAAGCTTACTTGCTTACTTCTTTGCAAGAGCATGTAGTAGGGAAAGGTTGTTTTTGTTGTTATACAAGTTTGACCTTTGGCCAAAAATAAATTCATTAGTCAGATGATCAATAATTATGTATTTTGAGTTTCTCAAAAAATATGTTTTCTTCAATAACTATCAGGACTCTTGTTGCTACAAATACTACCAATTTTATAAGTAAACACGTTGTTCTCCTTGAATTTGTATGTCTTTCATTACTAGCAAAGTATTACATATATTTTTCCAATGTGTATTTCCCATTTATATTTTACCTTTTATTTTTGTAATGCGCTCTTTGTCAATTTACCTATGGTACTTTGAAGGGGGCTAATCTTATTGCTCTGATAATTAAGTTTATTTCTAATGCAAAATTATTATTGATTTTTAAGTAGTTAATGCATATCAATTTTAATAAAACTTATTTTCTCTTCACATGCTGGGTAATGTTTACTTTTACATTCTTTCTTTTAACACTCAACTTTTAAACCTAAGATGTATTTGATACAGTGTTTAAAGTAGGAGGTTTTATTTAATTTTACCTCAAACAATTTTATGTATTTAACTATACATATTTACCTCTCAATTAAAATTGCCACATCTATTATTTATTAAATGATAATAATTATTAGTAAAAATGATATAGAAAAACTGCATTATTTACACCATTATTGACAGGTTGCTTGTGCAGTCTTTTGGGGCAGTATTTTAACATTAATCAAGCATTTTAGAATTTCATTTCTTCTGTAATAAAAAATGTCCTGTATAATATGAAATATCGATCTAATTTGGGATTGATCTATATTACAAGAAGATTATTCTCAGTTTGCTAGTTGCAGAATTACTTAAACATTTTGATAATTATAAACAAATTAAAGATTTAATATTAAAATAAATTATATTTTGACACTAACACATTAATTATAGTTTGTTCCTACAATTAAAGTTGGATATTATGTACTTTCTTGACATCTGTGAAATAGGGAGTATCTTGAATGGCCTTATCATAAGTTCCTCTCCTCACTTTGTTCTAGAAGAGAAGGTCCCTAGCCAAAAATCCTCCTTGTTCCTGGCACTACACACAGTTCCTTGTTATTCCTGAGCAGCAGGGTTCAGTTTCCTGCTTGCCCACAGAATTATTCAGACATGCCAACTGCATCCTCCTGCAGAAATCAAGGGCACTACAAAGTCATCTGTCCTCATCCACTGGTTGTTTATTCTGTTTCTGGCTGAAAATCTCATACCTTCAGGTTATGTACTTTCATACCCCTCCTCGGGCTTTGAGTATATTTTACCCATAAATTGCCATTGAGCTCATCTGTTCAGTGTTAGGAATTGTGTATTTTGTTTTCTCCACACCCCTGGCCAAAAATCCCTCCCTCGTGGATGGAGGAAAGAGGAGGCAATTAAAATAATATGAAATAGCATGCAACAATTAACAACTATTTACAGCAATCTGAATCCCATTTGAAGGGCTCATGTTATAGTATTAAGTAGAAATGCAGCATTCAAAATTCTGTTACTTCTAAAAATATTGATCTTAATCTATGAGAAAATCCACTAAATTAGTCATTTTGATGGTATGGAAGATAAGGAAAAGTGTTGTTCAAATCTTCAGGCTACCAGGAGCATCAAGATTAATGATCCAGTAGATCCCTCTGGCTCTACCGGCCTTCACACCAAATGCTTCCTCACCCTCTCCAACCTGATTACTGCCCATGGCAGGGGTGCTGATTTAGGATTACACCCGCAAGATATATGACTCCTAAACGGATGTCTTTATGAGCTTCTCATCAGCTTGTCCAAACTTCCTTAAAACTGATCACAGTCTGAAATTCTTCCTACCTGTCCTCATTTCTTGCCCTTTTGTTTTACAGAAGTCAGATCAGCATCATGCTCTGATGGCTCCTCCCACTTTCTTCAAGTTCCTTTCCTACCAAATCTATTCCATGTCTAATACCAACTTCACATCTGCTCCTCAAAGCACCCAGAACTAACACAATAATTTTTGGGTGATGGGATCATGGGTAGTTTTAATTTTTTTTCTGAATTATTATTCACAAAATATATTATATTTAGTTGCAGAAAAATAGTAAGATTACAACCCATTATTTTTTTCATTGTATTCACTTGCAATTTTCATTTCCCATAATTTTAATATCCTTCATTATGTGATAGGGCTATACCATTAAAGGACTTACAAATTTTCAGTAGGAATGAGATTATGTTTGTCTTAAATAGTAAGAGTAGGCAAATTCATAAAATAAAATTTCCATTATTTGATGCAAAGGAAAAGAAAACAAGTGCTATTAATTGTGGAAATATGAAGGTCGTAATTGAAGTAATGAGTAAGTTTTACATGGTCACAGCATTAAAGCTAGTTCTTCAAAGCTCGGCAACACAGAGAAACACTATGTATAGCACAGATTGTATAGACAAAGGGAAACAGAAATTATACAAAGGGCAGAAGAAGGGATGTGTAATGTGTTTTAAAAAGTAATGAATAACTCACTGTGAAAATTTCGAGAAGAGTGTGTGGGGAAAACACTTGAAAATATTGTCCAGGGAAAAAATCTTTATGAGGAAGACGACCTCACAATTGTAGCAACAACAAAATAAATAACTGGGACTTGATCAAGATAAAAAGCTTTTGCACAGCTAAGACTAAGAGTACCACAAACAGAGTAAACAAACAGCCCTTAGAATGCATGTTATGAATCTGACAAAGGTCTGATAACTAGAATCTACAGAGAATTCAAATTAAACAAATTAAACAGTAAGGAAAGTGCAAACAAGCCTCTCTGTAAGTGAGCAAGTGATTTCAACAGAAACTTCTCTGAGTATGATGAATGGCAAAAGAAACACATGAAAAAATGTTCATCGTCTTTAATCATCAGAGAAATGCAAATCAAAACTACTCTAAGATAAGCCCAGCAAGATTAGCTCACATCACAAAGTTGCAAAAGACCAGAAGTTGGCATGGATGTGGAGAGAAGGGAACACTTCTATAGAGCTGGTGGGATTGCAAAGTAATACAGCTCCTTTGGAGAGAAGTATGGAGAATCTGTAAGATCTAAATGCAGATCTTCCATTTGACCCTACAATCCCATTACTGGGTATCTACCTAGAAGAACATAGATCATTTTACTACAAAGACATTTGCACTAGAATGTTTAATGTGGCTCAATTCATAATTGCCAAGTCGTGGAAGCAACCTAAGTGCTCATCAACCTATGAATGGATCAACAAACTGTGATATATATATACCATGGAATATTATGCAGCCATTAAAAACGTAGAGACTTTACATATTTGACATTTACCTGGATAGAGTTTAAATTTGTTCTTCTCAGAAAAGTATTGCAAAAATGGAAAGATAAATATCTAATGTATTCCATACTAATATGAAATCAATATATAAACAATTACATGTTCCTAAGAACAATAAAACACTATTATAGTCCAGTTTGGGGGTAAAGGGAAGTGGGAGGGGTAAGGAGGGAAGACAAAAAAAATTAATTTGTTGTTACTATTAAATTTAAAGATTAAAATACATGCTATGTTTTTTCAAATACAGTGGCATGCTTATAGTTTTAAGAGAGTATAAACAAATGTTTAATCAGTTGGCTTTTACCCTATATGTGTATCTATACAAAGTAGCAGTTGAAGAGTAAGAATATCTCACAACGTGAAAGCGCACTGTGAATGCTTAAATAAATAAATATTTATGTCCTTAATGAGGTAGAAGTACTATGTTACTGGCTTGGTGCCTCCACTGTCAGCAGCATACAAAAATGTTAGCAAAATTATTTCCTTCTATGGGAGTCAATTATAGAATTTTGAGTATAGTGAAAAATGTCATTACCAGCAAGGATATATAATGATAATGAAGGTGTAACTTGGAGTTATCCTTTACTATTGTATATAGGACAAATAATTAGAATGTTAAGCTTTTGAACTGTATCTTTGGAGAAAAATACTCAAATTGATAATTAGCAGGAATGCTTTCTCTGGCTAAAAAAATAGTTATTTTTACAGGTAATAGGATAACAAAATTAATAAAAAATAAATGTAGTTGTGTTTTTATTGCAAAATTTGTTTTCTCAAAAGACAAAGATATTTTAGCCTGATTAGAAAATGTTTTCTGAGTTGACTGCTCTATGCTTCCTAATAGAGCATTTTATGTAACATATTTACATCACTCGTGTAAAAATAACTCTCATTTTTCTTTTTGCTTCCTTATTATTTCAATATAAAACATCTTTGTGAGAGAGTTCCTCAGTCCTTCCTGAAGGTGCTCTTGTGTGAGTCCCTTCCTGGGAGTTTATAACTGTAAACTACTAGTTTTTAATGTAATGATTTAGTTTTTAACATAGATTTAATATAAAGTATATATTTCTATTTTTTAAATATAATAATTATATATATGCACATGCCTGTATGTATTATAATCAAAATAGTATAAATACTTCAATAAGAAAAACTAACAATAGTAAGTATATCTAGTTTATAAAGTGATTTAAAATTTAAAAACTAGTTTTTTCAGTACACCATGATGATAAAAATCCTTATGTATTTTCCTTAAGTGAGAATTCTGCAACTAGAGCTTAATAAAATTGCCAAGGTTATATAATAGGCAGATGTGAAAAGCAAAATTCTATCCCAGTTTTTTGTTGAGAGTTTGTGCATCTTTTCTAAATTTAGAGAATCAACATAAAGGAATATCTTAATATCACATGAGTAATTTATCTCCTAACTGCCTGATATATTTCAGAATGATCTTAAATATACATGATCTTAAATATAAAGATATTAAAATGAAATGTTATACAATAATAAGAAAAGTTCTCAAGCATGCCTTTATATACAATAGTGAACACAATTATGTAATATCCTTTGTACTTGTTTATTTTCTCTAACATAATGTTTCCCATGCATAAAACGTACTTAAATAGGTATGGATCCTTACCTTGCTCCTAAAACATCAGAGGAAGAAGTGTCCCTTTCCTGTCTAGGACTGGTTTCTCAGCCTATACACCTGATCCTATTTCCGTCTCCTCCAGAAACCGATTGTATGAATGAAGCGCTCCAGCTGCCTACTTTCAACCTCTCCTCTATCAACAAACAAAATAAATAAAACAAAAATCTTAAGTTACCTAAAACATAAGAGTAAAACTTTTAAAGAATAAAAAACAGGAAACAGTTTATATATATTATTGTTTGATACATTATGTTGTGTTTTAAAAGAGAAAGGGGGAGGGCAGGGAAAGAAAGAATGTATGTGTATGCTGCAACAACTTCCCTGAAAGGAGGAACAGAATATAATGATGTTGTCATTCCAAGGCTTTTTCTCCTTTGTAAAAATAGTGGTCATTAATGATCCTTCCAGAAGAAAAAGAAAGAAAGAAAGAAAAAAGAAAAGAGGGAGAAAAGAAAGTAATTTGTACCACCGTGAACATTGCTAGAGGTGAGTGATCCGAGGAAACAGTGGGAGAAAGACAAGTCAAGGTAAATGAGCGCAATGTACCACTGGGGAAAACTAAAATGAGGGGTGGATTTTTAACTGGACGTAAGATTGCTAATTTGAATTGGCATATATAAATTCAATTATGATTTGGACACATGGCTGCTAATTTTTTGATTAAAGATTGAATCTCTAAATTCACACCTACTTAAAAAAGACATAATTTTACTTTGGAAATTACTGTCTATGACCTATACAAATCTTCAGTAGCAGAGAATTTTTCTATTTTTCTTACTCTATTGTTATGTGTATGTAGTGTACATAAGCCTTCCTCTCCAGAATGTTGTCTGTCATCAGGGACTTTTTTCTGTATATCTCCAAGGCAAAAATTTAGTATCTGGAATATTATGTAAACTCAACAAATAATTTTGGAATAAATAATTAAACAGTTGATTTGAATAACTCTCAATAAATAGGTAATGCTGAAGGTCAAAGTTTGGATCCTAGTAATTCTAGTCAGTGTTAATCTGAGCCACAATTATTGATTCAGATATTTAATAACATAAGCCATAATGTGCCCACACTGATACACTTAGAAGAAATAAATTTGTGAGGATATATATGAAGAGAGCAACAAGAGAAAGGAAGAATTATTTAGCATAATAAATAGATCATTAAAGCTGAAAGTTTGTGGTAAGTTTGCTGGTGAGTTCTATATAAAATGTGTTTTGACTTTAATGGCATCTAAAGCTGAAAAATCAGAAAGTCTAGATCAAAACAATTCAAAACCTCTTCTGCTAGAAGAGACGTACATTTCTATGAGTCGAAAGTCCAACACAGTGGCTGACACACAATAATATCTGGGCAACTAGTATGTGTTTAGTGAATAAATGCACTGAAATGGGAGCTAGCAAAGGGGGTTCACCATTTCATAAGAAAGTGAGAAATTATAAAGAGGCACAGCTGCAATGAATGTCAAAAAGTCCAGTAAACTCTCCAACTTTCCCGTATTTGTTATTTTGTGATCTTTAGTCTTTTAAAAGTATTATTAGCTGGGAAAATCATTTAAATTTATTCTTAGAGAAAACAGCAAGAGGAAAGCCCAGGAAAGTGTAAAGACAATGGGGATGGGGATACAAGGCCAAACGAGGGGTGAAGAATGCCATCAGGGCAGTAAGCAGCCTCAAGCCCACTATCCAGGCATTCAATGTAATATTCAGCAAATGAAGGAAATACCCAAGGCACCCCATCTCTAATATTAATATTGTACATTCATGCAATGACTTATCATTTATTTTCAAAGCATTAAACAACCTGTAATTAATCTGTAAGGTTTTTAACATGTGATTTATTTACCCCTTTAAAAGTTAAGTTATAAGAAATATTCTGGCAATGTTGTGGCAGCAGAACATCTCTCTGAATTTCTCATAAGCAGCAGTAATTACTTTAGAGAAACTAAAAATCATGGACTATACCTAAATTATCTGCAGGTGACAGGCATTCCAGAGAAACTCACAACATTAATGGGTAGGGCCAGACTACTTGCAGGTAAAAGATTCAAGTAGTGTCCACTTTCGTAGAGGAGAAAGCAAAGGGAAGCAACAGGGTGTGCAAACACCCAAGAATAGAACACTGAAATCACTGACAGTGCTCATCTGAGAAGAGCTGCTGGCACTGGAAAGGTTTTTTCATATTTACTCTCACTTGTGAGTCAAAGCAATCGGCTGCAAAAATCTGGGCATAGGAACCACAGAGCTAATTGTCAGAAGCTTCCAGCATGGACAAATTCTACATTAAGGGGAAAACAAAACTGATAGTGGTAGAATTTGAATTAAGCAAGAATTAAAAATAGGATAAATAAATTTATATAAAATAGATGTGGGTTTGTATGCACAGTATAGAAATGATATGATAGAATTGGAGTTATTCATACCAATTATATCAATAAACGTAAATGGCTTAACTCATTTATTAAAGGAAAAAATATTAAATAATCTAACAAAGCTAGATCCAACACTATGCTGTAGGACCTCTTTACTACTATGGATTGATCTCTTGTGTATAATATTTACCTAAGAAAAGAAAGGTGCATAAGTGTAGATATGTATGAGTGCACAGTACACACAAATAAACAATATATGTATACACTTACAGTTATGTGTGTCTCCCATTTACATCTCCTTTCTCCCACTCTGAGAGGTGTTCAGTGACATTGAGTATACTAAAAGACCTCAACTGACTTGTCATATTTCATAATACCAATATTTACATATAACCAATGCAATATACAAATATATTGTGTGTACACATATATACATACATTTTTTAGATTGAATAATAAATAAAAATTATTTTTCAAAAGTCACTTATGTGGGATTGATGAAATAAAATGGAGAACATAGATAAAAGTTAAGACTATTCCTTGTCTGGTAGATCTTTCTTTGGAAACATGCAACTATTTTATGTACATTTTTAAAAATACATTTTTAAAAATCAACTAATGAACATTAAAAATAAAATAAAAATAAACATTAATGTAACATTAATAAACAAATATGTTTATTAACATATTTGTTAATAAACATTGACAAAATAATTAAGTTAGCGGTTAAGCAAAGTAATTATTCTGTATATCTATATTGGATATATCTTAAGAATAACAAAAACTATGATATAATTCAAATTCTTATCAATAATCATATTGGAATTATTATTCTAAGACAATTGCATTGGTATCATGTGACATGGTAAATAAGTCATATGAACTTTTCTATTATTCTCCATGTCACTGAACATTTTTTTTCATGGGAGAAAGGAGTTATAAGTGTGAGATAGAAATAAAATTCTATGTGTTACTGTTTGAGTTGGAAGTATAATTATGATACCAAAACTTATAATATGTTTTGTATTAAAACTATTGATATCCCTCATTGTTTGTGGCAGTGAAATGGCTTGGGCTTTAGCAGAGGCCAACCTTCTTTGGCAAAGTAACTTTTAAGTCCAATCCTCGACCAGAAAATAAACAAGATGAAATGTGAATATTTTGTTATACCTGTAAAATAATCAGATTCCCACCCAAATTAGAATAATTTGAACATCAATGATAAAATATAACTTCTTCAATTGATTTAAATATATAGAATGTACTTAATCCTATTAGTTCATAAGGATACTAAAAACAAAAGAAAACAATTGTCCCCAGTTGGAGAATGCCAGTCATCCAACATGGTTTTGAAAACTAGGAAAAAAGACTAAGCATTTATTTACATTTCTTTATGAATGTGACCACTAAGTAATAAAATAGTAAAGAAGTTTCTCTTTATAGAGTGTTCTAGTTAATGAAGAAGAAAGAACAATATCACAAATTCTTAATCCCTAATGAATTAATACATCTAGGCATTGATCATTAATCACTGCTAAAATCACACAAAAAACAGGCAGCCAGATGTATGTCTCTGTATGGAAGAAGACAACTCCCTTTTTGAAGCAGTCCGACTCAAATATTGAACTTGGATCTGATTTAATTCTTACATCCAACTCTAAATTTACAGAAGATGCGGAGTATGTTAAAAAAACAGGTGAGACAACATATTTAGCATTTTTTTTTATTGTGAAGTAAAAATAAATCTTTGAGAAGATCTAATTACTTATATGCCTCAGCCCTTCAGAAGAATTTTTCCAGTTCATTGATAAAAAACTCAAATAGGTTTAAAAATATTTTCAATATCAAATATAGGCATGATGCAAATCAGTTCAAGGTGATTTCTGGTTAGCTGTATGCTGACAGGCTAGCTAATGAGATTCTCTGAGAAGGATTACCTCTAAAGAAAAGTGTATTGCTGAGATATGAATGTAAAAAAAAAAAAAAAAAAAAAAAAAAGATTAAATGTCTTGTTTTGAAGTTACTTTAATCACAGGGCTTTGATATTGTTTTTTTTTTTATTCATTGCTAAGAATGTTACTGATCATTACAAACAGAGTTTGGTGTGCTCCATTTATATCTTCCTGAGACATCACAGTATAGACTTGTAGATGTCTGACTTCGTATAGGTTTGAATTTTCTCAACATATACACGGGAAAGACTACATCCCCTAAACATTCCTTGGTACATTTCTTGAACAAGGATACCCTTCTCTGCCTTTCTGTTCAAGTCGCTTGCCAACTTATAAATGGGATTATTTGCTCTTTTCTTGTTAATTTGAGTTCTGTGTAGATTCTAGTTATCAACCTTTTGTCAGATTCATAGCTATACATGAGAAAATGTTCATCATCCTTAATCATCAGAAATGCAAATCAAAACCACACTGAGATATCATCTAGCTCCAGTGAGATAAGCCCACATCAAAAAGTCCCAAATCTGGGGATGCTGACATGGGTGTGGAGAGAAGGGAACACTTTTCACTGCTGGAGGAACTGCAAACTAATACTTGCTCTTTGGAAAAAAGTTTGGAGAATTCTCAAAGAACTAATCGTCGACCTTCCATTTGATCCCGCAATCCCATTACTGGGTATCCACTCAGAAGAACAAAAATGATTTTACCACAAGGCATTTTGCACCAGAATGTTTATTGCAGTTTAATTCACAACTACCCAGACATGGAATTAACCCACATGCCCATCAGCCCATGACTGGATTAACAAACTGTGGTATATGTACACCATGGACTACTATTCAGCCACTAGAAAAGATGGACACTTTACATCTTTTGTGTTTAGCTGGATGGAGCTGAAATATATTCTTCTCGGCAAAGTATCTCAAGAATGTAATAAAGTATCCAATGTACTAAATACTAATATGAAACTAATATATAAATAAGTACACACTTACACAAAAGAGAAAAAAACAAATGCAAGGTGGACATAAAGATTGTGTGCAAATTTAAAACAGTTTAACATAGTAAATTGCACATGAACTTTCCTCACATTTAACTGAGAGTATGAACAAAGCAAAGATTTCCAGGCATAAGTTGTACTGTGACATTTTTATAAAGCTAATCTTGTGAAATCAGAATTGTAGAAGAAAAACAAGCAACATATTTTTTTCCTGAATATTAAAGAAGGGCTTCTTCGTGCTTATTATTTTTTTTTCTGCAATACATGATTGAGGATATTCAATTTTTCTTGTTGAAAGCAGTAACTGGAACCACTTGACTTGTAATAAAAATTATTATCTGATCTTTAAAGACAGAATATACTATTAACACAAGTATTTTAAAATTTTTATTAGTTTTGCAGCCCAGAGGTGCAAAAATGAGGTGCTGGCATTAAAAAGGGAAGTTTAAAATTGAGGTTATACAAAACATGTTTTATGCGATCTTTGTTACATTCACAAAAATAATCAATTTGTAGAATTGTAGAAGCATTTGTAGCTCATTAATGGACCTGTAATCCATTATTCTAATTTTATAGATGAAGACCCAGTGGCATTAATGAGAGGGCTTTGCCTAAAATTCTATCAGAGCTAGAACCAAAACTATGCCTTTCTGATTATTAGGGAATGGTTGCTTTTTTCCCCATCCTTCCCAGATACTTGTTTCAATATCTTTTTTATGTTATATATTCCTACCAACTTTAAAGTTCAAAATTCAATTTTTTCTCTTATCAGAGCAAAAATAGAGTTATTTCTTAAAGTTTTACTCTTCTATATGCAGAAAAGACTCCAACGGTAATAGTTTGGGCCTGTTCTTGCTCAATCCCTGGAGGAACCATGTTCCTCAAACGTGTCAATATGTTTTACTACCACTGAAAATTTTTACAGCTAAGAATCCATACAATTAATAATAAGTTATGCCTTCTTAATTGGCATATATTGCTTTAAAACTGAAACAACACACACACATATCACTGTTCAGAATGTAATTCCATTGGTTTTTTATGGAATTAAATACTTCAAAGACTGCCCCAAAACATTTATGGTACTGGTGGTAAATGAACACTTCCTAGTCATGATCTAGAAGTGTGATTCTAATTTTGAAAGAAATAATGTCATTTTATGAGAAACTGTGTTTTCATCTATGGTAACATGCCCAGCAGAATTATAGTTTGTAACATTTTTATCTTTCTTGGTTATTGTGTTCATGAATCTTAGCAGGTAAGACAGGGAGCAGACAGGCCCAGTTTGTGAGGGTCATAACTGATTGCTTGCTTCCCTTCTAAAAGGACAATTATGAGTCAAAGTTTAAGTATGTGAGATGTTACACTACATTAAATACTTATGAGTAGATTATACATGCCTCCTTCAAACAAGAAAATATTATGGGTTTTCACTGCAGAGAATTCTATTCTAGATATAAATTCCCAGATTAATTGGTGGAAAATAGTTTCTTCGCGTGACGTGCTACATTTTATCTAGATTGTGTGCATTTTAATGCAAGTGTTCTGAGTAATTCTGAATTTATTTCAATAAAAATATACCATATAGTTTTAAGTTAAATAATTTTTATAGATAAAATATTTATGAAATTGTAATTTTTACTGAACTAAGGATTGTTTACGTCCTTCCTCTATTTACTTTTTTACCATGAGAGTAGATTATTGTTTACATTTTCCAGTTTTCTTAAATTCTTACTTACCTTTATGATTTTATTTAATTTTGAATGTATTCACAATGGTAGTTCAAATTTCAGAGCATCTTTATCTAGCTTTTCTAAGTTCATATAAAGCATACATAGCTGTAAATTGTATATTTGGAATTCATTTCTAGTTTCCAAATGATAGATAGCTAAAAGTTTACCTTAATCTAGCTGCAAACACTTTTCCTTCTCCAGGATTTCTTTCTTTCTTTCTTATTTATTTATTTATTTATTTATTATGTGCAGTTTTTGGCCAGGGCTGGGTTTGAACCCACCACCTCCAGCATATGGGGCCAGTGCCCTACTCCTTTGAGCCACAGGCACTACCCTCCAGGATTTCTTTTAAAATCAGCAGTCGTGTGTGGTTTGTCCAGAAGCCAGTAATGTCAGTAGGCAATCCGATTGAAGCAGCGTTTTACTCCCTGAAGGTTATTATTCAATTCTTTCAGAAGACACAGAGTGAAAAGAGGTAGACAAACATTTTCACCCTGGTATTTTTTTCAGGATATAATACTCCACTCACTTATTCATTTATTTGTTCACTCATTCATTTGACAAATATTCAATGGATTCTAGAAACGTGCCGAATTAACAGCTTCTCTCTAACCCAGTCAGCCTGTTAAATACCAAGATGGAGAATTAACAGCTTCTCTCTAACCCAGTCAGCCTGTTAAATACCAAGATGGAGGAAGAATATTCAAGAAGAATAAGAGTCACATTGTTCATTTTGTGTGGTAAAGAAAAGCTATAGAGCGAATGTAGTAAGCCAAGTTAAAAGAAGATCAAGGATACTTTATGTTATAATTTCATTCTATTTTTTTAACAAAATATAAGAAAATGAGACTTTTTATTCCATCATAGAGCCCAGTGGAAAAATTAGGGAGGCTAGCATATACTGAACCATCCATAGGCAGAAACACCATAACATCTGTTGACTAAACACCATAACATCTGTTGACTAAAAGTGAAACAAAATGAAACATGTTTCCCCCAGTGCCAGAGAGCAGCAAACACAAAGGAAACAGGCAATTCAAACGATATTTTGTTGTCCAATTTACAAACAAATCCAGATTATAACCACTGATGGACATTTTAACCACTAGCAAATAAATAGAATTTCAGGAAAACATACAGAACATACGAACATAGGAAGGACTTAGTCTCTAAAAATTACAAGATGATTTTTGGACTTCACATTTAATTAATTCTCTAAAAATTGATGCTATCAAATTTTGAGTTTCTGCATCTGGTTTGCATAAGTTCATATAAGGCATATATTCTTGAATAGATGTCATTTTCCCTGCTTCCTGCCATGGACAATTCTCACTGAACTTTAATCAGGCTTCTTCACCCTTGGAATATTTACAATATGCTTGTATACCTCTAACATTTGAACGATGCTCATAGTTATACGCAAAACGATGTTCAAGGATGTGATAATTTTCCTAAGAATATAAATATTAGTTATCCTATTTACCAAAACTTCTTATAATAAATGCTGTCCTAGGATGCACTTACACTGTGAAGGAAAATAAAGCAGTCAACATAGAGAGTGAAGGATTATGAATGTAGATATATGTGGTCCCTTAAAACTGCCTCTGAAGACCTTGATCAACATCCTACCGGCTGTTTAGAGTCTCAGAGCTACATGGTTATGATAGAGATATTGCCTCTCCTTACACAGATAGTATATCTATATAAATATCTAAAGTTTCATAGTTTTGTTATTCCAGACTATTTCATGTTTTTAGAAATATGACTCCTAATCATTTTGGCCTTAGCAAAGAGTCATTTGTCTCTTTACCAATAAACTAAATTTTTCTAAGTGTTAATAGATCACTATGAAATTCTTCAAAGAGAAAAAACAGCACAAATTATTGAATATTTCAATTTTATAATACTCAATAATAAATATTTACAAAATTTAAAGCAAATTTTACCTAAATGATATAGCATAGTATAAGGAGATAAGACATGGCAGGCATATTTTCAGGGCAAAAATTATTGGATAACCAGACAAATAAACAGAGCTCCTTGTATCTACTCTGAGGCAAGAAATCAGAGAGGCATCACACATTTAGGAGTTGTACTAAATAAAAAGAAATCAAAGTAGTTGGATTGAATTTTGGAAAATTATTTGAGATACTTATCTAGGGCTGTATTTCTCAAATTAGAATAAATCCCTGGGCATTTATTCTAGTGGGCAAACAAGTTCTTTGTTACACACACTTATATGCAATGTAGAATTTGTGTTTTATTTCAATGATGGTTTTTGAAAGGTATCATACATCAGATCAAGTGCAACAATTATCATCAATCTTTTTTTATTTTATACAGATTTTAAGAGATATAATATGAAATACAATTATTGTAAAGATGAGATAAAACCTGAGTGTAGGTAGAGATTCTAATATTTTCTCCTAATTTTCTCCTAATGTTCCAAATGGGGTGCATCCATCCTCCTTGGAAGACCCTTCCAGAATATTCCAGAGGAAAACTAATGGCAGTCAATGACTTACTGGTAGCTTAATGGTACAGACCTGACAATTATGAATCAAGAATTTCCTCGTATGTTAGTATTATCTTTAGATTTTAGGGCCTTGTTTTTTGATGATACCTCCTCCCTAATCATTCTATAAAATTCAGAAAATTCAAAACCCACCTTTTGATTTGGAGAGTTGCTTATTCCATTATAGTTACATTTCCCACTATAAAGGTAGCACACATCCATGAATAAATAGGAAGTTGTATCTTTACATCTGTGTTAATTGACTAATGTAAATCTTTTTATTGTTTATTTATAGATTTGAAAGTAAACTAAAATGAAAGCAACTTGAACTGACATGAATTCATACTGTCAAGTTCAAACAGATTTTAGAGTCTTATTTAACTTGTTACCTGATGGCCAAGAAAGGTGCTATTAATGCCTAATTTGAGTTTGTACGCTAACTGGAATTTGTGCAAAGTAATACTTCCTCGACTCTAGGTTAATAAGAAACAACAGAAGGATAATAAATAAGTGGTAGGATGGCACCTAAAGGCCAACAGGATGTACAAATGAGAGGGAAAGAGATGTATAAGAAAGCTCAACTCTGGTGAATCTCTGTACAGCACATGGTGTGATATTCATTGCTCATGTTACATTGTGGACAACATTTAATTTAAGCAACATCATCTGTCACCTTAAATTAATGCTGTTTAATTTTCCTACTGACCATTAGGTAACTTTGTTTCTATGTAAATTATGGATTGTTTGGATAAAAGTAACACAATTTTAAATATAGTTTTACTCTTAAACATATTTTTTAACATTTTTAAATGAATTAAATTATCACTGTGGTTAATAATGTTTTTTTCTTTAAAAATGACATAAAATATTCAAATCTGAAAAACATTGGTAAGGGCATGACTAATAATACAATTAATTTCATTAAAATACAGAATTAGCGTAGAGTAAAGCAACCCTTCTAGGCTTAAAATTAGTTGTAATCATATAAGGTTGATGCTAATGTTGATAGAGCTACCTTAGTTTCAAAAGACTGTTGATTTGCCTTGGAGGATTTTTCCAATTTAATTTAAGTTTCTCAACCAAGGAACAGCTCAAATGATTTGTAGTTTCATAAAGCCTTTTGAAAGGCTATTTCCTTGTCCATAGGAAATAAACTTGAAATCAGATTCCCTCTACCAAGTGTGTTAGAGAGTGCCACTTTCAGAATGTGCCATACAACTTTTATTAGAAATTATTGTATCACCATAAAACCAAACTTTTCACTATATTTCTGGTCAGAGTCAGTAAAAAAAAAAAAAAAAAAAAAAAAAAAAGGCAGCTTTGTACTATGATTTCAGCATAGTTTATTTTATAGCATTTCAAGACCATGACTTCTTACTTTAATGTGGTTTCCTTCTTTCCAAAGACTAACCGATTTCCTTTTAAGAAATTTAAATTATAGAAAGAAATCCTTCATGTCACTGGATGGTTAGAGTCAGAGGTTTCGATTTTGAAAGCTATGCTGTAGTAAGTCCCGGTAACAACGATAGCAATAAAAAAATTCTAGTGAGAAAAAGCAGTGTCATTTTTCGATAATTTTTTTCTACTTTTTTACATTTTTTCCTTTCTCTTTCACTGTCACACATTTTTCCAAACACACATGTACACACACACACATGAAACACTGCTATGGTAAGATTATCTTTAGACATTAAAATTACAATTTAACTGCAATCTGGACTTCATATAGGTCATATATT
Source organism: Loris lydekkerianus (assembly GCA_963574355.1). Lineage (NCBI taxonomy): Eukaryota > Metazoa > Chordata > Mammalia > Primates > Lorisidae > Loris > Loris lydekkerianus. The sequence goes on along the minus strand of CAUYPK010059233.1, from coordinate 13,980 downwards.
TCAGGTGGTATTTAAATCCTTAAGGTTTTTAACATACATAAAAATAAACTTGTCTTAAATTTCCTTATTAGCATATATGTAGTTACAACTAATTTAAATAGTTTTAACTCAATTTCCCTCATTTACTAGCTGTACTTTGTCTCCCCTAAAACACTCACTTGCTTATAAAGTATGTTTATTTGAAATAACTAGTAATGGAATATATTATAAAAGTGACCATATCAAGTTTAGACTTAATGTTTAGACTCAAATGGGACAGGCTATCATTCTTGAAGTGGCTGTTATTAATTAGGATCAGGCCAAATAACATTATCATCTCAATAGTTTGTTGAACACTGCACCATAGCCTGATGGTCATCTAAGGGCAAGAAATAGATGAAGTCAAAACCATTCAGACCAATTGACAAACACTGCTTTATGGGAAATTATATGCTGACTAACAGGAAAAGCATCTGAATGTTCAGTGTATATTAATAAATATTGCCAAGTGAGAAAGTTGTCAATGTATCTGTTGATATTTTTTGCTAATATATGCCGGATGGAAAGCTTGTTAGTATAGTGCACTATAGTTACTTGTAATGAGGTGACTAACATAATGTGAGTAATTTGGCAGAACGTAAGCCCGGAGGCTGGTGCTGCTTCTGATTGAGAGAGATTGTTTTTCTCTGGAGCAAATGGTCTTCGGTTAGCAAACATATTAATGGAGGTACGATGGCTGAACAGTCTCAGCTGTGACTGGGGAAAGAATGGATGGGAAGAGGAGACAGTTAAGCACAGAGTCATTTAAATGTTTCCTGCTAGCAGATTACAAGGATAGTGACATGAACACTAACAGAAGGAAAAAAGAATCAGAGAAGAAAAGGAGAAAGAGAGGGGAGCAAGAGAGAGATGAGAAGGCAGAAGGGAAAGAGGAGAGAAAAGAGGGCAAAGGAGAGGAGGAGAGGAAGAAGGAGGAAAGAGTCCCAGCAATGTAGCAATCCATGAGGGAACAGCAGGCAAACTCCAGCCAGAAATTCACCATGGCAAGCATCAGAAACAGTATGTTCCTGTAGTATTTCTAATATTGACACTTGAACCTTAGTTTATGGTATTTTGTGTTTTGATATTTTTGAAATTAGGTCAAAAGTAGAAGTAAATATAAAGAGATATGACTTGCTGATCAATATATATTTTATAAAGACCTTTAGAAACTCGTTTTTTTTTAAATTAAATCATAAAGAGGTAGATCATATATACATTAATGCATTTATGGGGTACAATGTGCTGATTTCATATACAATTTGGAATGTATCCCTCTCCTCATTTACTTAATTATTGTGTTAAGACATTTATACTCCATAGTAGAAACTCACTTTTTAAAGCTACATTTTGATACTATGTCCTACATTCTAAAAGAAGTGAAGCAATTTCCAGCTGCCATGCAATCGAAGGATCTGTGCACACACAGCCATCGCTTAGACATTCTTTATTAATTTCAGTAGTTTTACATTTATTTTCCAAGGAATATTCTAATTTCTATATGAAAATTTGAATCCACATTCAGGAGGAAGACAGTTTTTGTTGACAGGCTAAAAAATATGCTTCAGTTTATATTAAAAATTGGTGATTTTTGAACTAAATAGAAAGCAAAGATAAAAATATTCTGATATATAAAAGTAAATCTACATTCCCTCTGGCTGTTTCCATACAGATCAATTCATATATAGAAATGAACATGTCAAATAATTTCAATCTTATATTTGGATAAGTATTTTATAAGACTAAAATCTTCGGCCAGATTACAAACTAACACCTGTAATCCTAGCACTCTGGGAGATGAAGGTGGGTGGACTGACTGAGCTCAGGAGTTGGAGACCAGCCTGGGCAACAGCAAGACCCGGTCTCTGCTAAAAATAGAAAAACTAGCTGGGCATTGTGGTGGGTGCCTGTAGTGCCAGCTACTCTGGAGGCTGAGGCAGGAGGATCACTAGAGCCCCAAAGTTTGAGGTTGCTGTCAGCAATACAGAGGACAACAATGTGAAACTGTCTCAAAAAAAAAAAAAAAAAAAAGACGAAAATCTTAAGATGAAAGAAGCATTACACAAAGAAGAGGTTTTTCAACATATTTCTAATACCATTTTAAAAAATCATAATGGGAATTATAGACATATAGTAAATGAAAATTAAAATACTTTTAAAGAATTAAAGTAAATTAAACTACCTAGCACATTTTATTAAAATGGGGTTGTGAAACTCATGTGTTAGATCCTCTCTCAATATCTGGTGCTTAAAACAAAGTGCTTTTATTAGTTTAACACTTTATCACTACAATAAAAATATAGCCAACAACAAATAAATCATTAAAGGTAATATTTATGTAGCATTAAAAAAGACCTTTTAAACATAAAACTAATAACCCCAGACTTTTAAAAAAGTACAATTTTGAGTGAGCTTTCTTTCTTTCCAGTATAACATGGGAATTATTATTAAGAATAGCTATATGGAGATAAATTTTCTGACCATTGAAAAAAATCATTTTCATAAATAGGTGAATTTACAATGCATGCATTTGTACAGTATTTTAAATTTATTCCAGTGCTTACCATAAGCGACTTAATAAGTTAAATTGTATCTATATTTTTAACTTAAGCTTTACTATAGTGGGTTAAAAAATAACATGTTAGGTAAACTTAGAAAATAAACTATAAATTATAATTTCCATCTTCAAATTTCCATTGATGAGTTCCAATTTTCTAATTAAAGCAATTAATTACTCAAGATTTGTTTCAATAAAAGCAGCATGAAGGTCAATGGAAAAATTCAAAATTGAAAGTGAATGTGGAGAGTCTTTATGATATATTGAGTCTGAGTTAAGACTCTGGAGCCAAAATTCAAATAGTAACTTTGGTTCTTTCTGATCCTGTGACTTCGGACAAGCTCGTTAAGCTTATCACATCTGTGTTTCTCTTTTGTACCGTTTAGGTTCTAGAAGCTATTCATTAGATTATTTAGAGGATTGAATGAGTTAAAACTTGTACCATACTAAGAATAGTGCTTTGCACAGAGCAGGTACTGAAAAGTTTTTAACATTCTTGCTTTTTAAACTATGGCTTTATTGTTAACATTTTCATTTTAATACTCTTTTCCAATCATTAATATTATGTTCCTCTCATTTCATTTCTCTTTCTGGTAATTTAACTAACCACAATGAGTAAGCTAAATCCAGGGTCAAATTACAGAAAAAACATCTGGCAAAAATTCTAAAATTTGAAATGTAATCATTTTTGTTTCAGGAAACAATTCAGTGTAGGTTTGCAGTTTATATTTAACACAAACTTTAAATATTGTGATCGGGTGCAACAAGAATAAACATACAAGTTCAACCATACTTGAATGAGTGTTTTTATACACAGATATGGCTTGATTGTTTTTGGATGGAGTTTTCCCACATGTGCGCATATACACAAATAAGAAAGAACAGTGTTCAGATAGAAGATTTCCATATACCTGCTTGATGTCTTTTATAGGCAAGCACACAATATGATTACATCACTATCACAAGGTTCACAGAAAAGTTGTTGGATACTAATGGTTAATGAAGCTAGCAAATACACATGTGTGTGTACATGAGCATATATGTATGTTTAAAATCATAAAAGACTGCCAGGAAGTCAGCATAGAAGATGCAAAGCAGTTCTGATTCTATTTCATGTTCTTTCAACGTACAATCACCAACATTAACAAATCCAGAAAGTAATTATGATGCTTCTTTAAAATGGAGCAAATGTAGAGCTCACCAAGTAAAGTATCTCCCGTCTAAACACAGGGAAATTCTACTTTGATCTTTTCATAATTATCCACACTATTGATGTCACAGATGAATGTGACTTTTCTTAACTACCTGAATAATGTTAATGATATCCAAGCATGTCATTACCTTCAGTATTTATTCTTTTATTTAGATTTAGGTGGCAAAGCAACTTCCAATAACACCATTGCCAATGGATTTTCTGCGTATTTGATAATTTTTGTGATGAGTCTATTGCTGCAACAAGGGGTTTCAAACTAACCCTTACATGACGCCCTTCTAAGTCTAGATGAGTTAAATACCCTAAAATATTTTATCTTCTTTCTATGTAAGTTTTCCAATATGGGAAGCAAATTCTCTGTGCTTCCTGTTAAATTTTATTATTTTGTACCTAGTTTTTAATACATAGTTTAACTTTTCCCCCTTCACTTTTTCTTGCTTTCTATTTTTATTTTACATTTTAAGATATTTGAAATCAAGATGTACTTTTCCGTAGAAAAACACAATGCTTTGAACTGGTTTCTCCTGCTTTGAGGTAAAGATAATGACGTTTGAATATAGCATTTTCAGAAGCAGTTTCAATTTCAAGGTTTCTTTCAATTTCCTTTCTTTTCAGTATTAAAGGTGCAATAGTGAAATTGTACTCCACAGGAGCTCCAAACTTTTATTATTTTTTTTTTTTAAGTAGAGCAGTAAGAAAGGCTTAGAATTAAATTACAGAACCTTAGCAGGTAGTCAAAATTAATTGTGCTTTTTTATTTAAGAAAATTAAATGATTTTATAGAGTCAGAACAGATAAATAGCTGTGACTGTGGAAAGAGTTCTAACGTTGCACACACACACATGCATGCTCAAACTTAGATTTATTGAGGCCAAGAACTAAGTGCTCACATTATTTCCATCACACACAGTACTGAACAGAAAGGTAGTGAGACGTTTCTTAGTGTAATGATGAATAACTGTCCAGAAAAATAAAATCTTCCTCCCTAACAACCAAAATAAAACAATCAACTGACTTCTCCTCTTTATACCAGTAATATGGTAAGTTGAGAATTGATCAGAACCAAAGTAAGAGATCAGAAATTGATGAAGGGACATTAAATAGGGTATGGAATAAGCAAAATAATTGCTCTTGTTTAATTAAGGAAGCTGTCTATGTATTTACAGGCATCCACAGTTTCTCCTCTCTACTTTTTTGTCACCTTCCTTATGAAAGGTGTTTCATGTGCTGCACAGGTGAATATACTTGGATGTCATATTTTACAATGAGAATTGCAATAAAATATATTTGGTTTTACAAAGGCTTGTGAGCGGAGAACAAATATAGGTGTGCCTAGACCAAGGATATTTATAGGAAAAAGTTAAATCTGTGGGCAAAACTATTAACCATTGAGTTCAAATATTTTAATATATAAATCACACATTGTATGTATTAGGCAAACAACTGGAAAATTTTTCATAGTCATTGCAGATTTTAATATACCGTTTATACATCAATCATATAAAAATATATATAGACCAATAGACAAAAATGTAGAAAAGAGAAGGGATTTGAGCAACACAATTAATAGTCTTGTGCAAAGATGATAACTAAATATATACCTTTTTGAAGCACTCAAGTAGGAGCAACCTGAAATAAAATTAATATTACATTGTTGTATAATGTAGAGTGTTCCAAAAGTCACTTCTAAAGTTGCCATTCATAGGGGAAATGGGAAATTACAAGTAAATTATCTTTTCTTACAAATTATGCTTTACAAAATTTTACAAAATATTCTCTACCTGTTGACATCTTTTTTAATAAAATTTTGTAATGAATATTTTCTAAATTAAGGTAATTCACTTACAATTCCCCATTTTCCCTAGGTATGGCAACTTCTTAGAAAAGACTGAATATGAAGATTATTTTGAATGAGAAATTAGCTTCTAAAGGATAAAACACTTTGTTAAATGTGAAAATTTAAGGGTATACTCACAGTTGATTCAAGAGTCAAAAATAAATCATTATAAAAATTAGACAATGTTCATTACTGAAGGATAATAGTTATATTACTTTTAAAGATGCTAGTAACTTTAAATTAGTTAAACTTATAATGTTAAAATACAGTATATAAACTTAAATTCTTATATCAAATTAGAGGAGAAAGATGACATTTCATGAGTTAATTATATATTTTCAAAAGGCAGAAAAAGAATATCAGAATGAAATAAAATGTATAGAAGGGAATAATGTGCAAAGATAAAAGCAAACGCTGAAACTAAAACCAAAGGCCAAGTAGAGAGGCTTACAAAAAGGGAAAATGAAATTAATCCATTTCTGTCAGATAAATCAAACAAGAGAGAAGAGAAAGTGGGGATGGTTTGTAAGTGCAAAAATATAGGCATATGTTTAGAGGGAATGAACAGTACTTGACAGCACGATGAAGTGACTATAGTCAACTAGTCACAGCACACTTGAAAATAACTCAGACAATAGAATTAGAATGTTCCTAATGCAAAGAAATGAAAAAAGCTTAGGATTATGGATACCCAGTTTACCCTGATTTGATTATTACACATTGTATCAAAATGTCACTTGTACCCTACAAATATATACAACTATCTTGTACTTAGAATAATTAAAAATAAAAAATTAAAATCAAGAGAGAAAAATGAATATTAGACATGAAAATGTGACAACTTCTAGGGAGTTTTAAAATATAAGAAGAATCTATTATGAACAACTTAAAACTAGAATTTTAAAGTGATGTAACAGGAAAATTTCTTGAAATGCCTGTGAGGAGGCCAGGCATTGTGCCTCATGCCTATGATTCTAGCATTTGTGGAGGATTGCTTGAGGCTAGAAGTTCAAGACCAGTCTGTGCAAGAGCAAGACTCCTTTTCTTCAAAAGTTAACTAGGAAAGGCAGTGAATGTCTGTAGTCCCAGAAACTCAGGAAGCAAGGCAGAAGGATTACTTGAGCCCAGGAGTTTTAGGTTACAGTGAGCTATGATTATAACATTGTGCTCTAGACTGGGCAACAGGGTGAAAACCTGTCTTCAAAAAATAAACAAGTAAAAGAAAAGGAAGAAAAAATATATATAAACTGCAAATTAACTCATTCAGAATTTTTTAAATGGTATAATATCAAAAAGGAATTATAAATTTTTATAACATTCCAAAATAAAATTTTCATGCTCATACCTTTTAAAAAATCTCTAAATAACAGAGGCCAGTATTATACAAACTTTTAGAGATAACAAGACATATAGACAATAACATCCACATATAATGTATAATAATATTTATGCATTTTGCTACAATAAAAATCAGATGTACTGAGAATCAAAGGGCATCATTAAAATATGTGAAGACATGCAATATACTATAGGAAGATATTTTTAAACATATCATCAATAAGGGATTAAAATCTAGGCTATATCACAAACTTCTAAAAGTTAATATAAAACAAATAATTTAAAATTAAAATGAGAAAAAGACATATAGGCTTTGCCAAATACATAAAAAAGAAATAGTTGTTAAATATAAGATAAACCATTCCACCTTATAATCAGGAAAAAAAGAACACATATACAATTTCACATCCACCACGTGCAAAAGGTTAAGTTGATAATACAGGCACTGAAATAAAAAAACACTATAAAGAAAATAAGTTTATTGAGCTACAGTTATAAACATCCTCGTGATGAAGACTAAAAATAAAAAATGAGATAAAAAGCAATTTGCTAAGAATATGTAAGGTTGGCATCTATTCATATAATGAAACAATACAAAAGTACTAAATAATGTATTGTTTAGGGATGCTTTCATGAATGATGCAAGTATAAAGAAAATGAAGAAAATGATATGCTCACATTTGTCATATACGCTCTTTAGAAAGTGTGAAATGTTTCAAAATTACAACAAAGAAGAAATAGATAATTTAATTGATTTGAAGAGAAAATTTAGTGTGTAGAAGACCTCGGGTCAGAATAAACAAGAGTAAGGATAAGTTGAATGAAAATAAAACAGCATCTATGACAGCTTTAACAGTTTAACCTATTTTCCAAATAATGATAATCATAATGTATTCTAGTTCCCTCAGGATTACATAACCAAGTTGCTATTTTCACAGATAATTTATTTCAGATCATGCTGTATATTTCTACAGGGAGTGTACAAACAGCAAATTTTTCTATTGTCTTTTTCTTTACTCTTCAGATACTAAAGCATTTTGTAGTATCTTTTGATGAATATTATACCAGAAAGACAGTAGGAAGCTCATTATATTCTGAGCCAATTAAATGACCGATTAATAATTACTATTTATGTCTTCCTAGAGAATGAAAAAATATCGAAAACCAAGGAGAAAATCTTGCCATGGATTCCCCAGGCTTTAAAGGCATTAACCATGAGATTCACAGGTCCTAAATAGGGGTTTTTTTTGTTTGTTTGTTTTGTTTTTGTTTGTTTGTTTCCATTTTGCTAAAATTTTGCCAGCTTGATTGCTTTCACAAAAATACTTTCTAATACTTACTTTTTCTCAGGGAGACAATTGCTACAGCTTGAGTGGTAAGACTAAATTCATGAACTTTAATTGTGTTCTCCCCCTGGAGTTTTAAGAGATTGCTTTCTGCTCAGTAATTATCTAATACTGTAAACTAACCAAAGTAAGCACTTATGTCGGTGTTAGATCCATTACTATCTAGTCAAGGTGGCCTCAAACTGCGGCCCGTGGGCCACATGAAGTGGTGTGAATTGTATTTGTTCCTGTTTTGTTTTTTACTTCAAAATAAGATATGTGCACTGTGCATAGGAATTTGTTCATAGTTTTTTGTTTTAAACTATAGTCCGGCCCTCCAACGGTCTGAGGGACAGCGCATTGGCCCCTGTTTAAAAAGTTTGAGGATGCCTGATCTAGTCTGTTTGGAGTGCAAATGAATTTCAAGAATATCTGATCTTTAAATTAAAATCTAATTTGTATATAAAAGACATAAGAATTTTCTCAGCAGAAAACCCTTCCTTGATCACAGGTCTCATTTGAATATACACTTTCGATTGAGGGGCGGAACATGATGGTGGACGAGATGGATGTGTATCCCACCTCACCCAAGACATCAGGTAAGAGGAAGGAGAGTCTGGACCTTTTCCCCATGTGGATTATTGGTGTGGACAGACAGCTGGAGACATGCAGCGAATTGGTGGAGTGCTGTATATGAGGTGTAATTTAAAACAATGGACTCTGTTGTAGAGATTTTCCCTGGTTGGTCATGCTGGCCAGCAGGCCCCTCCCTCACAGAGTACAGCAGCTTGCAATTCCTGGCAAAACCCAATTGATGAAAATTTATTCCTGAGCTGAGTTTAGCGACCCAAAAGGGGTCCCACTCAGAGCCACAAGGAGCTAAGCAACCTGATGGAAAATTGAAGGGAAGGGATCCCACCTGGGAAACATATTTTGAATTGTCCAAAATGGCAGACACCTTCACCCAGGACAGCAAAAGTGATTAAATAGACTGGACCATTCCCAGTGGGGAATATTGATGTGGGCTGGCAGTTCAAGCTGTGCAGTGAACTGGTGGGTGGCTGGACTCAAAAGTCTAGATTCAAAAGTGAGACTCTGAGCCACAAAAACTGAGGATAAGGTCTCCGTACACTGCAGCCATGGGAGCTGGCAACAGCTAAAACTGGCGGCAGCCAGCACCCTCCCCCACAGCAGATTGCAGTTGCCAGTTTACAGGAGAATGTGGGAGCAGAGTGGAAAGATTTGTGAAGTGTGGACTCCTGCACTGAGTTCGAATAGGAGTGCTGTCTGGAACAGAGCGGCTGAGGTTGGACAATAATTAGATAATAAACTTTTACAGAAACTCCAAATAGGAGGTCGAATAGGAGGTCGAATAGGAGTGCTGTCTGGAACAGAGCAGCTGAGGTTGGACAATAATTAGATAATAAACTTTTACAGAAACTCCAAAATGGCGATTGGCCAGGTACAGTGGTCACTGTGGTAACAGTGTAAACTGTGAACCAGGTATAAGCCTAGGAACCACTCACAGCACCACATGGTGTCCAGAAAGTATATTGCATTATAAATATATTCCTGTGAAAGTTAATCCCTATATCATACATGTAGATGTATATTTATACATATACAAGAATAACATTTTTGTGGTTGGTGCCTTTTTTTTTTTCTTTTGCTCATCATTTTCTTGGAGGAGCTATTGTTAATTAATTTTATTATATATATATATATATTTTATTATTTTTATTTTTTGTATTTCTAATTTTTTCTTCCTTCTTTTTTAACTTTTTTAAGAACACCACTTTTTTTTTTTTTTTCCCCTTTTCCCCTTCTGTCTTCCTCTTCTTCCCTTCTTATGGTTTCTGAGAGTGCTTACAGCAGATTTTTAGAGGTTTTGTTTGTTTGTTTGTTTGCCATTTGGTCTGTTTGTTTTTTACCTTTTTTTTTTCAATTATTTTATGATTATCATTATTTTTATTGAAGTTTTTTTGTTGTCGTCTGTATGTCTATGTGTTTCTGATTGTTTGTGCATCTGTTGGCTTGTGTGTCTGGTAGCCTTTTTTCTGTTTATGTGCTCATTTGGTCTCAATGAGTTTGGTGTTTTGCTAAATCCTCGGGTTGGCTATTTTCCCTAACTCCAATTTTCACATTCAACAAGAACAAGGAGGAACAGGGGATGATGGCTGATTGGAGCCAGCTCTCAATAGAAGCCCCAGTCTGGAGGGACTGATAATGACCGGAAAGAACCCACCAAAGATGCAGGAGGGGAGCTGAGCTGAGAGATGAGATAGATAATTGCTCGTCTTCCTTGCTGAGGCAAGTTTAAACTCCAATGAAACTATTTTCAGAGGTGTAGACAAGATGGCTGACTGTAACCAGCTTTCCACAGAGGCTCCCATCCAGAAGGAGAGTTAAAAGACAGAAATTTAGCAAGTAACCTGGTGGATTAGAGCTGCACTAAGAGAGAAGGTTGAAGAATGCACATCAATCCCTCTGAGATGAGCTCTGACCCCAAGGATACAAACAAACAAAAGGTACAAAATCCATCACCAAGTGGATGGGAGTCCCCTCCCCCATGAGAACAGCTCAGAGTGCCCCACAAACAAACAAACAGAGTTCCAAATATTTGAGTTGTCAACAGATACCAGAGATCCAGTTGCCAGAGACCTTTTAAGCTCTCCCACCTAAGACAGATGCTGACTGAGACAATTGATTTGAACCCTTTGAACTGAGCCAATCGCCCGAGGACTATTCAAGTGGTACCCTGGGTGTGTGGTTGTAGGAAGGTTTGATTTTCCTTTTCCAATTGTTGACTGTGGGGGGTGGGGTGATTTAATTGCTGGTATTTCTCCACAGCTGAGACTTCAACCCAGAGTAACTGTTTCACTAGGGTCAAACAGAGACTAACAGAAAACAAGACAGAAACACTTAACCCCACCACACCAAACAGGTCCCCAGTTTCTCAGGCTGTAGCACTGTACAGGTCCTTGACAAAGCTCCAGGGGAAAAGTCAAATGGTGTAAAATAATCATGGGGTGGAATCAGCAGAAAAACTCTGGAAACATGAATAACCAGAATAGATGAACCCCCTCCCCCAAGGAAAGATATGGCAGATGTAACTGAAGAACCCATTCATAAACAACTGGCTGAGATATGAGAAATCTAATTCAGAATTTGGATTGCAAATAAGATTAGTAGAATGGAGGACAATTTGGAATTAGAAATCAAAGAACAATTTAACAGTCAGAATTAGAAATTCAAGAAGAAATTCAAAAGTTGTCTCAAGAATTTAACAAATTTAAAGACAAAATCACCAAAGATTTTGATGCACTGAAGCAAGAATTTGCAGCCCTCAAAGATCTAAAAAGTACAGTAGAATCCCTCAGTAACAAAGTCGAGCAAGCAGAAGAAAAAATTTATGACACTGAAGACAAAGCCTTTGAATGTTCCCAAACTCGCAAAAAGGAAGAAAATTGGAGAACAAAACTGGATCATTCTCTCAGAGAGCTCTGGGATAATTTGAAGAAGGCTGATATCCACCTCATTGGGATCACTGAAAGTGATGAAGTGTCCTCGCAAGGCACTGAGGCCCTTCTTTATGAAATTATGAAAGAGAATTTTGCAGACACACCAAGAGATTCTGAAATTCAGATAGCAGAGAGTTTCAGAACCCTAGCACAACTCAGTTTGAATAAGACATCTCCCAGGCATATCATAATTAACTTCACTAAAGTTAATATGAAGGTGAAAATTCTGAAAGTAGCCAGATGTAAGAAATCTATTTACTACAAAGGGAAGAATATTAGAATGACTGCAGCTCTCTGCTGAAACATTTCAAGCCAGGAGAGGGTGGTCATTGACTTTTAATCTCCTAAAACAAAATAACTTTCAACCCTGAATCCTGTATCCAGCTAAACTGAGTTTCATTTATAATGAAGAAATTAAATACTTTAATGATATTCCTATGTTGAAGAAATTTGCAATAACCAAACCAGCTCTTCAGGATATTCTCAGACCTATCCTCCATAAAGACATGCCCAATCCTCTACCACAAAAAGTAAACTCACTCAGAAACTTTTGATCAAACTCCAACTTCCACAATGGTTAAAGGATTAAAAACGTCCACTGGAATTTCAAAAAACTTGATACCCCAAATTTTACAAGACTTATCAATATTCTCCATTAAGGTGAATGGCTTAAACTGTTCTCTAAAGAGGCACAGGTTAGTTGACTGGATACAAAAACTCAGGCCAGATATTTGTTGCATTCAAGAGTCACATCTTACCTTAAAAGGTAAATATAGACTCAGGATGAAAGGATGGTCATCCATATTTCAGGCAAATGGTAATCAAAAAAAATCAGGTGTTGCAATTATATTTGCAGGCACAATAGGCTTTAAACCAACAAAAGTAAGGAAGGATAAGAATGGTCACTTTTATTTGTTAAGGGTAATACTCAATAAGATGATATTTCAATTATTAATATTTATGCACCCAAACAGAATGCACCTCAATTTATAAGAGAAACTCTAACAGACATGACCAACTTGATTTCCTCCAGTGTTATAATAGTTTGAGATTTCAACACTCCTTTGGCAGTGTTGGATAGATCCTCCAATAAGAAGCTAAGCAAAGAAATTTTAGATTTAAACCTAACCATCCAACATTTGAATTTAGCAGATCTCTACAGAACATTTCATCCCAACAAAACTGAGTACACATACTTCTCATCAGCTCATGAAACATATTTCAAAATTGATTACATCTTAGGTCACAAGTCTAACCTCAGTAAATTTAAAGCAATAGAAATTATTCTTCTCAGACCACCATGGTATAAAAGTTGAACTCAGTAATAACAGGAATTTGCATACTCATACAAAAACATGGAATTTAAATAACCTTATGCTGAATGATAGCTGGGTTAGAGATGAGATTAAGAAGGAAATTGCCAAATTTCTGAAACAAAACAACAATGAAGACACAAATTATCAGAACCTTTGGGATACTGCAAAGGCAGTCCTAAGAGAAAAATTTATAGCACTGTAAGCCTTCCTAAAGAGAATAGAAAGAGAAGAAGTTAACAACTTAATGGGAAATCTCAAGCAACTGGAAAAAGTAGAACATTCCAACTCCAAATCCAGTAGAAGCAAAGAAATAACCAAAATTAAAGTAGAATTAAATGAAATTGAAAACAAAAAGATTATAAAACAGATTAATAAATCAAGAAGTTGGTTTTTTTTAAAAGGTCAATAAAATAGATAAACCTTTGGCTAACCAAACCAGGAAAAATGAGTAAAATATGTAATTTCATTAATCAGAAATGACAAAGATGAAATAACAACAGACTCCTCAGAAATTCAAAAAATCCTTAATATTACAAGAAACTTTATTCTCAGAAATATGAAAATCTGAAGGAAATTGATCAATACTTAGAAGCACATCACCTACCAAGACTTATCCAGAATCAAGTGGAAATGTTGAGCAGGTGAATATCAAGTTCTGAAATTGCATCAACCATACAAAACCTCCCCAAAAAGAAAATCCCAGGACCAGATGGTTTCACGTCAGAGTTCTACTGAACCTTTAAACAGGAATTAGTACCTATATTACTCAACCTGTTCCAAAAGGTAGAAAAAGAAGGAAGAGTACCCAACATATTCTATGAAGCAAACATCACCTTGATCCCCAAACCAGGAAAA